>JANTPZ010143258.1:1650-17331 GCA_025593235.1 Vachellia pachyceras | reverse complement strand
TTCACAGCCCTCGAGTATTGAGGTTTTTGAAAACACTTCGAGTCAATACTTCAAGTATTGGCTGAAAGTATTGCCAACACTCGAGCACTAAATCTCAGCACTCGAGTGTTGACCATTTTTCTCAACACTGTCAGATAACACTTCCAGCATTGGCTAACAGCATAGCCAACACTCGAGCACTGCATTTGTAACACTCGAGTGTTGAGACTCTTAACAGTGCTGTCAAGTAACACTTCAAGTGAAAGCTTCCAGCAGAGACAACACTCGAGCACAGATTTCCAGCACTCGAGTGTTGTGGCTTAACTCAACACTGGAAGCCAACACTGGAAGTATTGACTGCTAGCATAGCTAACACTCGAGTACCAGCTTTTCATCACTTGAGTATCGGGGTGAAAACTTTCACTATTCATTAATACTCTATCTCAACACTTCCAGCATTCACTTCAAGTGTTTCCATCACTCGAGTATCATGATTTCAGCACTTGAGTATTATGGTTTGTCAAAATTATTTTTCATCACTTGCTCATAACACTCGAGTATTTCTAGAAAGTATTATTAACACTCAAGCACTGAGATTTATCACTCAAGTATTTGATTCTTTTCAAAACACTCTCACATAACACTCGAGCATTACATCAAAGTATTGAACTTTTCCTTGAAATTTTATGAGCAACACTCGAGTATCAAAAGTTTATGCTCGAGTACCAGCTCTCTCTCTCTCACTGACAGCTTTATGTCTCACACACTCAACCTACGCTGCTCACCTACTTTCCTTATTTGTGTAACGACATTTTGAATACTGACTGCCCTCATAAATGCAGGAGCACAAAACACTCAATGAGGAAAGAAGCAAAGCATGGTCCGAGGTTCGTAGACATTAACGTTCTTCTGCAACATTCGCCGTCATTTGACTCAGAAGCATTAAATGCCATTAATGCAGAAGCAATTGATCGTTGATGAGAGTAACAACTATTGAATGCAGTCTAACGGATACTTCATCAACTCTCAACTATAAAAGGCCCAGCATTCATTACAGAGAACAACAACGAACATATTGAGCATTAAGAGCTGCATTTATTACATTCTCTGTATTCTTTCATTAATTCTCTCTAAGCTTCATTATTTGCCATCCACTCTTTTTAGAGAGTTATCTGAGGCCAAAATATCTTGTAAACTTGTGATAAACTCAAGAACGGGATCTTGAGTATATTGGGCTGAAAGTGAGTTAGAAAACATAATATTGTGCAATTTCGAATTTTAACATATATATATACATATATATTTAAAATTCGAATAAACCCCAGAAATAAAAGCTCATGTTGGGCTATTCTTGCGTGCGACCTTGTAGACCCATATAAAGTTGGCAGTGGGCTAATCTCACCATAAGCCCACAAGTTGCAAGCGGTCTTTAGAAAGACATTACGACTATCTAAATCATACGGGGATCGTTAACATGACGCAACCTTTTATACAACCACATCACGTCCCTTTTGTCACGTGATATCTCTCAGTCAAGGATGAGGCATGGATGACGTCATCCTCCTATTCCCGACCATTACTTTCTCGATCCCCGAGTAGTCTGATCAAAGAAACGAAAACTCCTTTTCATTATAGTATGGCCATACATTTCTCAGACTCACTCATCGAGGGGCCCAGTAATATCTCTCAACTAATGTGAGGGACAAATCCCATCTTGATCACTCACATTCCTCCACATGAAAACCCTTAAGCCCGATTTGCCTTTATCATCACCCGGTTAAAGGTGACTTTTGACTAGGTTAAAGCTTAGTGAATTTCATGCAGGAATCCATGATGATCTCAGGTCAAAGGGCATTGTGACGTGATCACATATGAGATAAGCTAATGACTTAATCCATGCAGCTTTCTCATAGCGGGTCGGTCCAGCACCTTGTACTCTTACAAGTGCCTATGACTTTAACTCGTATCTTCATACCTTATTAAAGTGATACTGGTCTTACTTTATCTTTGTTCCCACATAGATAACTGACCAGGGACATTTAGGACAACATTCATAATTTGCCCATGGATGCAATTATCATAATAAACATGCAAAAGTTATGATAATTTAATGTAGAAAATACATTAAAATAAATAATGTGTGAAGTACAATGATTGGCCCTTAGGGCACAATTTCCAACAGATTGTTGAATCATGAGATATAGAAGTTTGGCATAAAACAGACATTGATCGAATCAATGAATGACGGTTTGAACATTATGATAAAAGAGATATGGCCTGAGAAGAATGAGCTAAGAAGCATGAAAGGAAAAGAGAAATTCTAGAGAAGTGCTGGAGCAAAAAGAAGGAATAAGCAAGATCTCAGAAGACAGTGCTAGTTAAAACCTAATGAAGAGAACTACCCCACGCATGATTTGGAGCTAGCAGCGATAATTTACGCTCTAAAGATATGGAGGCATTACTTATATGGAGCAACCATCAAGCTGTATTGTAATCATAAGAGTCTCAAATACTTACAAGATCAGAAAGAGTTGAACTTGAGACAGAGACGCTGGATGGAGTTGCTCAAAGACTATGACTACCTGATAAAGTATTATCCAAGTAAAGCAAATGTAGTTGTCAACGCTTTGAGCAGGAAGACAGTGCAGGTGGCTATGATGATGAAAGAGCAGAAATTGATAGAAAAGCCTTAGAGATTGGGGAGTGTTAAACCATTTGCATATAAAGCCTGATAGATTTGGAACTACTCTTATCCTCAGTAATATAGAGACAGAGATTAAAGAAGCTCAGTAGAAGGATTAGTTTGCACAGAGTATAGAGACTCAGATAAGAGGAGGAGAAGCTAAAGAATTTAACAAAACATCTGAGGGAATAATTAAGTTCAAAGATAGATATTATATCCCTCTAAAGCCTACTTTGAGGCAGAGAATATTAGACGAGACTGAGCCTTACCTCTGGAAATGAGATAGAGGAGATGATCAAGGAAAGAATATCTGATAGTCCAGTAACATTCGAGGTTATTAGACATCCTAAGTTATGGGTGAGCTAGGATATGATCTGTGCTGGACAAAGTACATGTTATCAGAGATAAAGTTTCATACATTACAATCATCCAAGAGTTTGAAAGAGTTATAGAATAAAGAGACATGATAGGTATAGTAATGAAATCATGTCTAGTGATTCTAATGCCAGAGGTAAATAGAGGTATATGGTATGAATAATTGAAGCACAATTATGATAAAAATGTGCTATTTTGAGCTATATTTTATGACAGTAAGTATGAGGATGAGTTAGCAGACGTTGAATAAGTTGTGGTTAATTTTCTAAAGAAATAAAAAAGTAGACAGTACCAGAAGTACTAGAGCTGCTGAAAGGCTTTATAATTATTACAAGTAAGCCAGATAGACTGTGATAGACACAGTAGCAGCAGTAACCACAATTTCAGTAACCACAACAGATTTTCCAATGTGAACCAGCCCAAGTTTAATAGCAATAAAGGCATAGTACTAGCAGCGGAGTTTGAGGATACTTCATGATGCATTATCTGCTAGTATATAGGTTTAAATCTTTATATGATAAAAGATTCCTATGAGAATAAATTGTAAAGATGAAATGACCATGGACGAATTGGTCAAGGAATCTTAAGAGCCTACCGAAGAGAAAGTCAAGTAGCACATCATAATGATACTAATGATGAGAAATAGGAAAAGAGGAGATATGTCACACCCCAGAACAATAAAGGAAAATCATGTAGAACTTAGAGATGCCTTGGGCAATGAGATTTAAACTAGTGATATTTCACTATGTTTGTAGGTATCGCAGAAGGGTGTGATTCTTAGGTCAAGTATGAAAATGAGAAATGAAATTCTCATTAGTAAATGCCACTGCTAAATAAGTAAGAAAGCTAAGAAAGGTTCCCTAATTGGGACAAGGTACGTTGTGTTATGATGAAAAGAGGAAGTACCCAACAGAAAGCATACCAAAGAATGCTTTAGCCAAAGAGTATCTCTCTAGAACTTGGGATGGTGATTTTCCTATGCCGTCATCGCAGTTGGGCGAAATGCAACAGTTAGGCGTATGTTGATTAAAATCACTGCAGTTAGGTGAGCCACTTCCTATAAACAAGAAGAAGAGCATAACCCTGATAGACAGGGATTAGGTGGGACCAGTCGCCGCAGTTAGGCGAGCTACTTCCTGATAGATAGGGAGAAACATATTCCTGATAGACAGGAAACCATTGTGAGCTTCTCATATTGTCCTGAAAGAGAAGGAAAGTAATAACAAGGTATAGGGAGCAAACCATTCCCAATATGAAAGAGAGAAAGTAAGCTCATAGCAGTCAGGGACAGAATCCCTTGAATAGCTTGGGTACCAGATAAGCCAGTAAAGTGAACAGAATGAAATTTCTCTCTCTGCAATGTCATAATAATGATCAGAAAAGAAGTAGTAAGGATTGTTGAATCATTAGATATAGCAGTTTGGCATAAAACAGACATTGATCGAATTAATGATTGACAGTTTGAACATTACGATAAAAGAGATATGGCCTGAGAAGAATGAGCTAAGAAGCATGAGCTAAGAAGCATGAAAGGAAAAGAGAAATTCCAGAGAAGTGCTGGAACAAAAGGAAGGAATAAGCAAGATCTCAGAAGACAGTGCTGGTTTCTAGGATTAGTCTTGGGAAATTATCAGTCTAGCTATCATTAAGGATAGATAACTTATTCTTAACCCATGTTCCATGGTCTAAAGGTTTCTAAAGAGGAAGAATGACTCCCTTATTAATGTTTTGAGGCAAGGGTCAGGGACCAAGCATATAGAATGGCGCTGACGCGCATAAGGTCATAGTGGACCACAATAAAGGATCCTGTGAAGAGGCCGGAGTCAGAAGCATGATGCTGCTCTTAGAACACGAGAATGAGATGACCAGGGATGGGTTTAAGATAAGAAGATGTCCTCATAATGAATAGCTAGTATAGAGAGAGTACCCTTGACTATTTCTTTAGATAGGCCAGTTATCAATGAGAGTAAGCTTATTCCAATCCCTGAAAAGAGGGAAAGTAAAGAAAGTAAAGACAAAGCCATAAGTCCTGAATAAAGTATAGTCAGGCTAACTAAAATGTCAGAGAGCTTTAAAGATTGAAGCTTAAAGTGTCATGTATGAATACTAGCAGATAACTGTGAAGCTAGTTAAATAGCATGATATCTAGAAAGTAAAGCAAAAGTTTCTCTGAACTATGAAAGCACAGAAGAATCAAGGGAAGTGAGAAATCTTAAAAGTTCCCGATTGGAGTGATGAAGTTCAGAAAGGAAGAAAAATAGAAGCCTTAGATGTTGTACGAACTCACCAGATATTGGAAGAAGAGACACAAGGGTGAGTTAAGAGTAAAGAAAAAGAAGGTTGCAAATAGTAAAAGTCAGTAAAGAATGAAGTTGACTAGTGAAATGCGAGGTAAGAAGTAAGGCAGCCTCAAAGTTTCCATTTTTCAAAAGTAATGATCAGATAGTAAAGATTAAGAAGCTCTACTAAAGAAAGAAATTGGCATGATTCTGAGACAGTTATTGAACGTCTTAGAATATAAAGCTGAAGAGATGTTAAAAATCAGTAATCAAATTCATGCCAATAAGAGAAGACAACCGTTGATTATAAGGTTGGAGGTCATATATCATTAAGGGTATCTCCACTAATGAGAATTAGGTCAGTCTTCAAGACTAAAGGAAATCAGTCAAAGAAATGTTTTTGAGAACTTAAGGATGAGACGATAGTATTGTTTGGCCTTACTCCCAAGCCTGTGTTGAAGGCGCTAGAAATTTCCTGTTTCCTATATAAAAGGAAAGATCCTATAACAGATAATTATAAAAGTATTCTGGCAAGAGTTAGTGCCAGAGAAAGTATGTAGGTAAACAGAAGAAGAGATGAAAGTTAAGAGCCTAGAGTTAATGACTTAGATATGTAAATTTCGATGACGAAATTTATTTTAAGGGGGAGAGAAATGTAATATCCACTATTTTCTGTAAATTGAAATAGAGGCCAAACTGATAATTATGAGATAAGGCCTATAAATAAAAGTACAGAAAGGGAAGATGTCAATAGACTAAAGAGACCCTGGTCAATTTAGTCCTAAGGCTTTGAAATTACTATGAATGTAAGTTAGGGACATAAATGTCATTAAGTATAAAAACCAAGGGCAATATGGTCATTGGATAAAAAAGGTTCAAACCAGTAGTCAAATGTCAAGTTAGAGCCCATAGATAGAAAGCACGGAAAAAGTTGATCTGATGGGCTGGATAACCCAAAGTTAGACCTGGCTCAGCGGGAGAAATTTTATGAGAACTTTGCAGTTAAGCGTGCTCACCCTGAAGCAGTGTAAGGATGGGTGACCTCCTGGGAAGGACCCAAATGTCATTACACAAAAAGATTAAGGGCATAAAAGTCAAGGGCAATCTTGGAATTTTGAAAGATTTGTAAAAACAGGGGTAATTTGGTAAATAAGAGAAAATGTAAGGGCATTTTGGTCATTTGACAAAGTCAAAGTCAAAAAGTCAACTATTGACCAAAATATCAGAAAAAATCACATATGCCCAAAAGATAGAGCAGAACTCACTGATTAACTGAGATTTGACAGATTGTCAAAATTCAGCTTAGATCTCTGTTTAGAGAATTTTGAAGGTAAATCGATTGAAAATAATTATTTAAGGTATCAGGAGACCTCAAACAATTGAGTTCAAAGCATAGAAAAATAAAGTAAATTTTATATTATTTAATAAAGTTATTGCCCAGTATACGATAAAGGCGAATTCCCAGAATGGAGGAAAAGGGACCCGAAAATCCTGAAAATGGGATTTTCTTTAAAAATTAATTATGAACATTCTGGAGGGCAATTTGGGAAAAGGAAAAGGGCTATAGTATCAGTGAAAATTATAGTAATTTTTAATTCCCTAAAAATAAATTTCCTGTTGGAAGTACGTTTTTCAGGGATTTTTGTAATATCCACCATTTTCTGTAAACTGAAATAGAGGCCAAACCGATAGATATGAGATAAGACAAGGCCCATAATTGAAAGTACAGAAAGAGAAGATGTCAATGGACCAAAGAGACCCTGGTCAATTTAGTCCTAAGGCTTTGCGATTACTAAGAATATAAGCCAGGGACATAAAAGTCATTAAGTATAAAGACCAAGGGCAATATGGTCATTGGATAAAAAGGGCCAAACCAGTAGTCAGAAGTCAAGTTAAAACCCACAGATAGAAAGAGCGGAAAAAGTTGATGCCGATGGGCTGAATAACCCAAAGTCGGACCTGGCTTAGTGGGAGAAATTTTATGAGAACTCCGCAGTTAAGCGTGCTCGCCCTGGAGCAATCTTAGGATGGGTGACCTACTGGGAAGTACGCAAAGGTCATTATACAAAAGATCAAGGGTAAAATGGGAATTAGAAAAAGTTAGACAGTGTAAGGGCATTTTGGTCATTTGACAAAGTCAAAGTCAAAAAGTCAATTGTTGACCAAAATATCAGAAAAATTCATAGAGGCCTAAAAGATAGAGCAGAACTCACTGATTGACAGAGATTCGACGGATTGTTGAAAATCGGCCTAGAATTTTATTTATAGAATTTTGAAGATTTAATGGCCGAAAAATAATTATTTGAGATATCAAGAGACCTTAATCAGTTGAGTTCAGGGCATAGAACAATTCAGTGAATTTTATAGTATTTAATAAAATTATTGCCCGGTGTACGATTAAGGCGATTTCTTCGAAAATCGGGAAAAAGACCTGAAAATTCCCGAAATATAATTTATTTCAAAAATTAATTTTGGACAATCTAGAAGGTATTTTGGGGAATGAAAAATGGCTAGAGTATTAGTGAAAAAAGTAGAAATTTTTAAGGTTCTAAAAATGATTTACCCTCAGATTGCTTGTTTTCAGGAGTTTTAGACATGATAAAGTAATCCTGTTGATTTTGATAAGATCAGGGACATTTTGAGGATAATGATTTTATTATATTTAAGAGGGAATTATGGAGATTAAATGAGGAAGAAAACATCTCCAGAAAAGTAGAAAAAGATTTGCCGGGATAGAGTTATGTTTACCGATAGAAAATATAATCGGCAAAAGTAACTGAAGGGGATCCAGTTTGGTTAATCAAACCAGATTTTTAGCTCCAAGTTACAGCCATCATTGCTTTCTTTTAAGGAGCCAATAAGGAGCTAGCACATGCCTCATATGTGGATTAATCTTGGCCCTTGGATTTCTTGCTTTAATCTTAACCATCCATCTCATTTTAAGGAGTTTTATAAATTTGTCTTTCCCTCTATTCCTCCACCATTTTGGCCGAGTTTTGCAAGCTGAAAAGAGAGGAGAGAAGATGCCATAGCCACCAAGGAAGAAGAAGAAAAGCTTGAAGAAATTCCAAGGTAAGAGGAGTTGCCACCTTAAGCTATACATAAATTTCTTCCTTGTAACCTCCTCTACAACTTCCATGGATTGGAATTTTGATTTAGTCTCTCTTTCTCAAGTTTGGATACTTAGGGTTCTTGAGAACAAAGTGAGAAAGAGAAGGATTTAGAGCCATTGATTGGTTGTAAAAGTCTCCTTGTGTTGTAAGGAGCCTTTTGATGTATATATTGTGGTTGGTTGAGCTTGTTCTTGAATTTTGTAAAATTTGGGATTGATGAACTTTTAGGGGAGGTGCTGCCCAAATTTTTATTTGATATGGGAGGATTAAAATCAAGCTATACCATGCAGGAATATGAGTTTGAAAACAAGAATAAGATGGTATAAGTGATGAAAGCTGAAAAATTTCATGTTGATGATTTTAGGGAAAACCTCTCGGCCAGGTCTGGAACTTGGAGAAGAAATGTTGTTTTGATGATTTTGATGCTTCCAATGGATTTAAAATGAGATTTTTTGTAGGTTAAAAGTGAGCCCAAGTTTTGGGAATCATTAGAAAACATTAAAGACAAGTTTTGATGTTTTAAGACCTATGTAATTCAAAGAGAAGTTTAAAGGAGTTTTACATTGATTTTTTTCCTTGGTAATGGCTTATGTTTAATGGCCATAATGTTGTGCATTATGTAGGCAAGGGTTTCATGCAGGGAATTAAATTCTCATGTGATCAAGAAAGCACCAAAGTTAAAGGAAAGCTAAGAGCATAAGGTAGCAAGACCTTCTAACCTTAAACTTAATTGCTTTAAAAATGTGTATGAATTTATGCATGACTTATATTGAAAATTTATGATGATTGAAAGTGTGAATATGTGCTCATATGTGCTATATCCAAATGCATTTAATTTGCTACATGTTGCACTTTTATGAATTCACACTTATATTGAAAGTTGTCATGCAATTTTATAAATTGTGTTAGAAAGTTTTGCTATTAGGATTTCCAAAAATCTCATTCTCCCCCACTAACCATTTTTAAGTGGAAGCTTATCAAAGGGTAAGGAGAAAGTGCATGATTCTTGAAGCAAAGTTTGCATATGTATATGAATGTAAATTTATGTTGTAAACCTATGTTGTTTTGATTAAGGATTGTAATGTGACATGTAAGTTTAACTCATACATGTATGATGGACTTATGGTAACTAATGCATACCCTAAGAATGCCTAGTTACATAGGTCATTAGGATCAAGAAAGGTTTAGAAATCAATATGTTGAGTTATGAAGTTAAGAAAAGGTAAAATTTGGCTAAGTGCTGGAAGTAAAGTTGGTCAAACCTTATAATTTGACCTGTCGTGAAACTGAGTAAATGGATTCCAAATGAGCTGAAATTTTCTCAAAAAATAGTTCACATTGCAAGCTGTAAGCCAAGCTAAAGATTACTGGAATTGGAGTTTTTTTACAGAAAGTTATGACTGTCCAAATTTGGCGAAAAATCACAGAAAATCCTAGGAAAAATAGAAAATTACCATATGAACAGTACATTTTCACGAATTAAACTGTACCGACTGAGAACATTTCTGGACAAATGAGTATTTTCCCCTCATAAAATAATTTGTAAGCTCCAAATACAAGTTGGAACCACTCAATTTCGATTTTTTTAGAATTAGTTATGAATTTTCAAAGTTGGCCCGAAAAGCTGTAAATAGTAACTCACATAATAATGAAAGTTTTCAATTTGATCCTTTTGAACTTGGTGAGTTATTTGAGGCCATTAATTGGTTCCAAATGATCATAATGGAAGCTAAGAGTGATAAATAATAGGTGTCACAATTTTGACCGAGTAAAATAACCCTGTTGATTTTGCATGAATTCCAAGGGTATTTTTAGAAGTAATCGATAGAAGTAACCGAACGGTAACTGGTTTGGTTAGTGTAACCAAACACCAAACCAGATTTTTAGACCCAATTATGACACCTTTATGGCAACCAATGAGAGCCAAGCAAGTGGTTGAAGGTGGTGAAATAGTGGCCTTTAGAACAACTTCATTAATGAATCTTGGCCATTCATTCTTTTATGAGAGAATTATTAAACACAACATTTCCTCCTCCTCCTCCTCATAATCTGCACGAAATTCCAGCCCCAAATAGAGAAAGAAGAGACTCCATTCTTAAGCACACGAAGAGGAAAACAGCTTCACAAAACACAAGGTAAGAAGCTAAACTACCCAATCATATACCTTTTCTTGATCATTGTGATCTCTTCTACCTATTCCATGGTTTAGAATTTGGATTAAACCTCTCTTTTTCAAGATTCAAAGTTTGTGTTCTTGAGAGCAAAATTTAGAAAGAGAGGGATTTAGAGCTAATACTTACGTACAAAATGCTCTTGTGTTGTAAGGAGTAGATTGATATATATGTTGTGCCTGTTTGGCTCTTGTTTGTGGATTTTGTAAATTTTGGGATGAAGAACTGATTGAGCTTTAATTATGTTAGTTTTCCTCTTGAATTTCCAGAGTCATAGAGTCAATTTTGGCCCATTCATGACCTTTTTGTGCTTAAATTGTGATTAGAGTTGTTAAATTGGATTAATGTAATTTTGGGGTCATATGCCACGAATAACGATGTAATTGTGCTTAAATTCTCTCATGAGCAAGTGATACTGCCAAAGTTTGTTATTTCATTTCAGGGATTCCGTGAAAAAGGGGAAAAGACAGCTCTCTGGATATTTTCACCGCGGCGTAAACAAAGTTTACCGCGGCCAAAGTTCAAGCAAATAGACGGTGAACTCTCGGGAGAGTTTCGCCGCGGTGAAATCCATAGTTAGCCACGGCGAAAATCGCGTATCAGCACCTGATTTTTACTCCAGATGGAAATAACCCGATCCAACCTTCAAAGACCCGACCCAGAACGGTTTTAATACCCCACTTAGGGTAATTTTCGAGAGGAGGAGGAAGAAGGAGGCTGAGAAGAGGCAAGAACACATACACCCATTTTCTCTCATCTACACACTCTCCTAACCCTACCATCACCCATTTCTTCCACCATCCATCCATCCACAATGCTTCATCCTTCCATTTGGAGTATCATTCTTCCTTCCATGAGGAGCTGAGCATCTCCAACCTCTTGAAGATGGAGTAAGCCGGAGTTCGAAGTGCCGAAAGGGGAGTATTTGCTTTCAATCTGTATTTACGTTATAGATTACCTAGGATCCGAGTTGGACTATGTGATTTGTATGTAAATACTTGGTCTCGGTTGAGCCAAACTTGGATTATTGTGTATTGAGTTGTTTTGTGATTGACAAAGTTAAATGGAGTTCATTTGGCTTATTCAATGAAGGCTTATGGGTTTCATCGGCATTCCCATGCTTTTCTTTTAATTTTCCATGCATCGCATGCACAGGTACCACCGGTTCAGTTGACACTCTTCTTGATGGCTCTGCAAAATCAATTGAAATACCTCTCCCGGAGGTGTCATCACTGTTTATATAGGGAAAGGTATTCATGCACTCATCGGTTGGTTTCACAAAATGTGTGTATGGCAATGAAAGTGTGCTATCAACCGATGCAACATGAGTGCATTTTTCAATGGTTTCACAGGAGCAAAATGGGGGATCAGAGTGTTTAAGAGGAATTTTCAAATCTTTATCATCAAATGGTGCACGTGAATAAAGATGCGAACATGCTAGTTCATTTTCTATTTCAAATTCAACGCATGCATCATCTACCACAGCATCAAGGGCATTAACACTCAATAATGAATAATTCTCATACGGATGTTTCATATCCTCATATATGTTAAAATTGATCCTACTTTCCCCTACTTCCATTGATATGCTTCCTTCTTTCATGCTAATAATAGTATTAGCAGTCCTTAAGAAGGGTCTACCTAAAATCAAGGTGGACTCACTAATGGATTCTCTAGACATGTCTATCACATAAAAGTCAGCAGGGAAAACTAAGTCTTTCACCTTTACAAGAATATCCTCAACTATCCCATCTGGATACCTAATCGATCTATTCGCTAGTTGGAGTACTACGGATGTAGGCTTCAAGTTCTTGACCCCTAAGACTTGATAAACTGACTCTGGCATCACGTTAATCATAGCCCCTAGATCTAATAACGCTCCCCCTATGGTGCAAGGGATGGTAAAAGATCCAGGGTCTTGACATTTCACAGCAAGTTGTGGTTTAAATAAGGCTGAAACATTGGAGCTTACTTGGGCTCTTTCATTAGATCTAAATTTCCTTTTATTTGTGCACATGTCCTTGAGATATTTAGCATATTTAGGGAGCTTTTTAACTAAGTCAAGCAATGGTATATTCACCTCACTTTGCTAAACAAATCATAAACTTCCTTTTCACTATTCTTTTCAGCAAGCTTTTTATTCATCAAGTATGAATTTGGAAAAGGGAGTTCGTGAATGTTTACCTCCTTACCTTTCGATGAGGTAGAACCATGCTTGCTTCTTTCCTTGTTCTTGTTCATTATCCCTTACTCTATAACTATTCTTTCTTCTTCTTTTTATTGTGGTGAGGCACTCTCTCTTTTTAGCAACAATTCTTCTTTTGTACTCTCACTCCTCTTCTCTTTTTCAGCAGCTTGTGGAGTCTCCTCAAATTTACTAGCCTCTTCTCTTTTCTCATATTCTTCTTCATCAAATCTCACTTGCCTCCCACTTCTCAAATTGATTGCATTTAATCCCTTGGGGTTGATGATAGTATTCGATGGTATGGAGCCACCGCTCCTTGTTGTTCACTCAAATTGTTGGAAAGTTGACTGACGAAGGAGTTCAAGTTTTTGGCTTTGGTTTCCCACTGCTCCATCCTCTTCTCCAAAGAAGCGTATCTCGCGTCATTCTCCAAAGAATCTTTCTGAATAAGTGAGGCAAGCGAATTAAATTGGTTGGCGGTGGAAGCCTTCTCTTCCTTGAGTAGCACCAACATGTTTTGAAGTAGCTGATTCGTATCCTCCTTTGGTGGCACACTCAAGGCTTGTTGCGTATTTTGAATGTTGGAGTTAGAAGGTCTAACTCCTACACTCCTTTAAAATCTCTGGGCATTGGCTTCTTCACCCCTCCAACTGAACTTTGGGTTGGATTTCCAACCCTCATTGTATGTGTTGGAATAGGGAACCCATTTATGGTTTAGTCTCCCTTGATACATTGCAGGAACTTCTTTGAATCGGCTTAGGCACACACTTGAAATATGCATAACTGACCCACAAGTTTCACAACTTGGAGCAGCT
The DNA here is from genome assembly GCA_025593235.1 of Vachellia pachyceras. NCBI lineage: Eukaryota > Viridiplantae > Streptophyta > Magnoliopsida > Fabales > Fabaceae > Vachellia > Vachellia pachyceras. Next base: position 3,731 of record JANTPZ010143258.1, on the reverse strand, counting down.
AAATTCATGGATGGCGGTGATCTATTAGCATTCAAGTTCTTCAACTCATTAATGATAAAAGATTTACTTTCTAAAGAATCTACCTTTGATTCTAGGGTGTCCATTCTTCTATTATGATCACTTGAAATTCCAATTTCATGAGCAGTCATAGTGTCTCTTACACTATATTATTAATGGTTCAAAGCCATCTTCTTGATAAGCTCCTAAGCTTCTTCAGCGATTAAATCAATTAATGAACTTCCAGCAGTTGCATCTAACATTCCTTTTTATTGGCTCTTCAACCCATCATAAAACTATTGAACCAGCTGCTCATCCAGTAAGTAAAAAGCTATAGCTCAAGAAGGATAAGAGTTATAGACAGGAGAAGCAGAATATGGAAGTTAATTAGTTAAGTTCTATTGGATTTGAAGATAGCTCAATCTTATATTCAGTTAAAGCACTAAGAGAATTCAAGAGAAATATTTGAGATGAACTATGATAGGAAAAGTTAAACAAGAGTCTTCGATGCCTAGAAAGGGTTACTACTTTAGAATAATAATTTTGATAATACAAAGATATTATACTAGTTTATGGAGTGTACATAAAGAATAATTAGTTAAGTATGACTGTGTCACCTGCTGCTTGATAAATAAAGAAAGGAGTGATATAGATGGCCTAAGTTCTGAAAATTCTGTTAATAGAAGGTTATAGAAGATTGTTGGGAAGCAATAGTAAGGATCTCCTAGCACAGACAATTTGAGTTCCATGGATCCCATTCAGATGATATTGGATAGACTGGACCAACATGAAATGATGATTGAAGAACTTAGGGCAAATCAAGCACGACTGGAGCAAGAGAGGACAACAGCTATAGCAGCAGCAGCATCGATAATTTCCAACATTAGGCAGCCACAGCCTCAGACTGTGCATCCAATCTGGCAGTCGAGGCCAATGATGGAGCATAGAGGCATGAGGCAGTGGAACACGAAACTCAGTATTCCTACAGAAGGATATAGAGCTGCAGAACTTAATCTAAGCTACCTTATCCAAACTATGATGACTTCTATGACTGGAGGAGGAAGCTCAGCTGGAGCTGAAAAGAAAAAGACTCCTCATCATTTAAAAAGAAAGAGAAACCCCAACAAGAAAGGAAACCAATGTAAGCAGTGTGGTAAAAATCATGGAGTACAACCAGTCTAGCAGGGCAAGACGTCTGTTATGCTTGTGGCCAAGCTGGGCATTTTGCTAAAGAATGTCCACAAGAGATAAAAGGAAAAGGAGTACTCATTCATGAAGAGCCTTCCACCTCAGTACAAAAGGAGTTAGAAGAGATACCAGATATGAAGCAAAGTATGACTGAAATGTAAACGTTATGCTAAGTTAGATGTGAAAACCCTTTTGTTATGTATATGATGTAGGTAAACTCCTATAAAGGATATTATGCCGTACTATGTTACGTGATATTGGTACTTTTGTGATATAGTAGTTACTGTTAATTATGATGGATGACCCATCTACTGAGTAACAATAAAAAGGGACTAGCAATCCTGAGTAAGAAAAGTAGAAGAAAAGATTATTGAGAAAATTGATATTTTCAATGATCAGTGTGTGAAGAGACCTTTTCAATTAATCAATACATATTCATTACTAGGTATACCTCAGATAGAGATTTCAGGAATGGTAAGAGATTATAACAAGTAATAGTTATAGAGGAAATGATTCGAGTGTAAGGTTTGACCCTAAAGAGAGGTGGTACCATGATGGAGTAAAGTTTCAATTAAGCAAAGAAAGTTACAGAATCACGAAATGTAACTTGAATTATTATGGTCAAGTTAAGGTGACCATACAGTAAGACCCATATGGGATTGATGTAAAAGGCTCACAGAGCAATGATAGAATGAAGAATAAACTCAAGTTAGACTCCAATGCGATCTTACCAGTATAAATGAATCAGATTTCATTAGAACTTTTTAGTTAAGCGTGCTTGGGAGAGTGTACCAGGATAGTAACCCCCTGGGAAGTTTTATAGAAATGATGGTAAGGATCACAGAAATTGATCATACCCTTTAAAGTAAGAGGGACATGCTAATAGTATGTTAAAG
>JANTPZ010143251.1:0-11202 GCA_025593235.1 Vachellia pachyceras | reverse complement strand
ATTTTCAGCCATGATGTTCTCTAAAGACTTTCTTAAACTATCTACTTTTCCTAGGCTAGATTCTCCTACTTCTATGCCTAATTCCCTAATTATCTTGCATATCTCTTTTATTGTATTGGCCTTATTTCTCTCCCTCAATGTTCTCTCAACTTCGAGATTGTAAGGTTCAAGCTGATTCTTTTTGGGCGTACAAGAGAAAAGTTCAAGACAAGAGTAAAATCGAAACAACTCAAAGCAAACAACCCAAAAATGAATGAAAAAGGTGCACGCGCGTGAGTGAACAAGTATGTATGAAAGAGATGTATGATTGTAATGTAGGTATGTGTTGAAAATGAAATAAATGAAGTGAATGAAGTGTGAAAATCGAAATTTGGCCTGGGCAAAGATGGATTTGCTTTGCGGTGAACAGTACCCGAGAGGGTAAACAAGTGAAAATTCAGCTTGTTGGCCGCGGCGAAAATGAATTTTGGTCAGGTGTACTACTCCCGAGAGGAATCTCTTGTCAAAATGAAATTTTGGCCGCGGCGAAATAGCAAATACTATGGACAATGTAGCAGAAACTAGTGTATCCTATATGCAATGCTAAGATATAAACAAGCTAATCCTATACTATGAACAAATATGCAAAACTAACAAACAAAAACACAATCCAGCAACTAATGGCACTTAGCTTCCCCAGCAATGACGCCAAATTCTTGGTCCGACTAAGCCACAAATTGTAAACTTGGGTCGTTGGTTAGCCTTGAAAATGGATCAAGAATATTAATTGTGATTTCCAAGGATTGTAAAGTGACAACCCCAGGGTCGTTCTCTTCGAAAGCTATTATTGCGTACCAATAATCCTTAGCTTGTGATTATGCTTGTAGTGCAAATGAAATCAGTTTCTAAATCTTTTATGTTATGCACATAAACTAATTACAAAAGACAACTTGTTTTTGGTATTTTCTGGATGAAAGAGAGACTGAAGCAGATTTGAGTATGAAAAGTGTATATGATATGGATTCCTCTTGAAAACGAATTGTGCCATCATAGTTCCCAAAGGATTAGAGAAAAGCATCGACTTTTGCACTAAGTTTTGTAATTAAAAAACCCCCACAACTCACCAGGTCAGAAATCTCATGGAATGAACTCCATTTCATAAAATCCTTTAAGAACACTTAATGTGTGTACGGAAATCGCAAAGTGACAAAATCAACTCCATACATTGTTGACTCTAAAACCAAGCACAACTAGGATAATAGAAAAGAACAACAAGATTTCATTGAATAAGCAAAATGAACTCCATTCTACTTTGTCAATCACAAAACAACTCAATACATAATAATCCAAGTTTAGCTCAACCGAGACCAAGCATTTACATACAAATTACAAAGTCCAACTCGAAATGCAAGTAATCTATAATGTAAATACAGATTGAAAGCAAATACTCCCCTTTCGGCACTTCAAACTCTGGCTCACTTCATCTTTAAGAGGATGGTGATGCTTAACTCCTCATGGATCATGGAATCAGGCTATGTTTGAATGATTGAGGCATGATAGATGGATAGATGGTGGTGAAGATGGAGTATGGTTTTTTTGTGTGTGTGTGAAAGATGAAGGAATATGTGTGTCTGCCTCCCTTTCTCTTCAATCTGCAGCCTCTCCTCACACCCTCCACGAAAATACCCTAAATTAAATGAATAAACCGTTCTGGGTCGGATATCTAAAGTTGGGTCAGGTTATTTTCCATCTGGAGTAAAAATCTGGTGCTGCTAAATGAACTTTGGCCACGGTGAACTTTAAATTGCACCACGGCAAAATACTCCAGAGCTGCTTCTCTTGCCTTTTGTATAGAGTTCCTGAAATAAAATAGCAAATCTTGGCAATATCATTTGCTCATAATGGAATTTAAGCATAATAAATCATTATTCATGGCATAAGTACCCAAAATCATACTAATCTAAATCAACAACTCTTAATCTCAAATTAAGCACAAAAGGGTCATGTATGGGCTAAATTGACTCTAAGACTCTGGAAATTCAAGTAGAAAACTAATACAAATAAAGCTCAATCAATACATAAAAGACTCGCTCATTATTTAGAACAATTTAAAAGAAAGGTATAACGACATGAAGTTGGCTATTCTTTCATAAGCTTGTTATGAATAGATGCATTTGCATTTGCATTTGCATTTGCAAGACTTTAAATCAGTAAGTGAGTATAACTCAGTCATATTTACAATAACTTCTCAATTTAAAGTATGTGAAGAAAATATTTCTGGTGAAGATATGCTAGAGAAAATATTCTCCACATTTCATGTATCCAATTTGCTTTTGCAACAGCAATATATAGATAATGGTTTTAAAAAATATTTGATTTAATTTCATGCCTTCTAGAAGCTAAACATAACAATGAGGTCTGTTGAAAAAAGTTATGAATCCCATCCAACAGGCTCAACTCCATTCCAGAAGTGAATGTAGTCACAAATGAATCTAATAACGATTATCGTCAAAATTGTAGATGTGGCCATAGTCATAAGCGTGTGGTGATGGAATCGTAGTGGCTATAATTCCTACTTGAAGCGGAGAAAGACTAATAGGAACCATAAAAAGGGAAATGGTAGGCATGATAAACAAAATTTATTATGCATTGAATGATTTAGAAGAGTTAATATTCTGTTACCTGAACGAACAAAATTACATATTGGAAATGCATTTTATTCTACTAAATCTAAAATAAACTTATTGAGTTTTAAGGATATATGCATCAATAGATATCATATGGAATGCCTTAACATTACAAATTTAGTCTCTTCTAGAAAGTATATGTTAGAAAAATTTCCTTCTTTCTCTTTTGGCTCAATTATTAATTTATAGGCAAGGTTGAAAGCATGCGATAGTGAACAAGAAATTTGCTGATGAATTCATTGCTAGGCATAACCAATTAAGCCACCCAGTTTAATTATGATGCGAAAAATAATTGAAAATTCATGTGGACATACCTTTAAGTATAAATAGATACCATGATTTCTCATATGCTAAATGTTCCAAGGGAAAATTAATTATTAAGCCCTAAAAAATAATTGTTAGCATGACTTGTGCAACCATGCAAGTCATATATATAATGTAATATGTTATTTGAAATTATATAGTTGTTAAGGCTCTAGAAGAGTGAAAAGTGTTTGATTCAACGGATATTAATGACTTATTTAAACCTCAAATCAAGCAATATCTTATTAGTTTGACCTTCTCTAGGCATAATCGGTTAGATCATCCCAGATTACAATGATGCAAAATATCTTGAAGACTATATGTTGACATTCAATAAAGAACCAGGAGATATTTTATAAATGGCAAGAACTTTTATATACTTCTTGTCCTTAAAAGAATAAAATAGTATGAGAATATCACAAGTTGTGGTTGGAATCAGCTACTATAGATTTATAAAGTATCAAATATGTATATATTTGCCCATGTAAACATAATGTAGATTACATTTATAAATGAGATGCATCTACATACTGGTGACATTGGTATATAAAATCAACTTATAACTTGAAGTTTGCAAATTTGTTCATATTACATTTAATGCATTGATCCTTGATTACATGTCCAATATGATTTTTGTTGAGATTACTAGTGATTTTCCTTGAATTTTCGATGACTAGGTTGGTCAAAGCATATTCATCAAAGCCTCCTTGAATAGCTAGATCAAAACTAATGAGAACAAATTCTCATTTGAGTATTGGGAAGCTTATTTTATGCATTGCCAAACATAAGCACATCAAGCTAACAAAGTGTTATTAATTCTCCTACCATAATTGTCTTTCAATCAAAAGATAGATATTTCCATCACAAAAATCTTGAATGTGCAATATATGATCCTATTAATCCACCATAATGCATATAGATTGATATTCAATTAAAATTGAAAATAAATGTTGGAAAAAATATTTCTGTTTCTTGTTTGTTTATATGTGAAACAAAACTATGTTTATAGAGGAAACAAATAGATTTAGGACTACATGATTATTTGTTTGTTATTTGATAAAGCTTTTCTAACATGAGACAGGTAAAATGAATACCTGGAAAAGAGAATACATATAATACATTTTTACAATCAAATATAGATTCCCAAATATAATAGTATGTATAAGAAGTTCATTAAATATTAGATTCATAATATATTTCAAATTATCTATCATATGTAATTATTAACCTAAATAAAAGCACTAGTACTGTCTATATGAAAAATTATTATACTTGTAAAATCCTCAAAGGATCAATTACATGCAAAGATTTAGGCATAAATATATGAAAATCCCTAAAGGATTCAATTTACTGAAAGCATACAGTCAGAATATATGAAACTCCATGAAATATTGAAGTTTCCAAAAGCAATCAATTCCATCAAGATATCTATATAGATTAAATCAATCAAGGTGTATATTGTATAATTGACCTAGTAAATATATCAATTGAAAAATTATATAAAACAACTCATCTGCCTGTGATGATGTTTAAGTTAATGATATAAATGTTATTAGCACTCCTGAAAAGTTTTTATCGAAGATTCTTGTAGACTGGTCAAAGTTTTGATTTGCTTGAAGAAAGACTATAAAATGAAGGATTTGGGAAGAACAAAAAGTTTCCCTTGTAGTATAAATTAAATATTTGAAAGAAAGAATTAGTGTATCAAGAAATTTGTGTACAAATATCTTTAAGTGTTTTTATAGATAAATCACATCTATTGGTTTGAAAATATCATATTTTTAGACCTCAAGAAGGTGATAATGAAATATTTCGTTTAGAAGTATGATATCTTAGTATAGTCTAAGTGCTTATGGGTATTGCTAACCGCATAAGATATATCATTTACTGATAACACGATATAGTTCTTCACTAGTATGAACACATTTTAATGGAAACTAGATGCTTATCAGTAGATCATAGTTTGATTTACATGTTGATATATATTACAAATGTGTTATTTATCTCATAATTCTAAATGGACTATGAAATTAATATCCAACAAATATGTTCTTATGAATGTTTAGTAGATATGTTCATCATGTCACTTCTGCAACAATACTTAGAAAGTTTTCTTGTGATATTAGATTTTGCTATCTCAACTGAAATTATGAAGAGGGATACATGCTACACTCCTTTTGCCCTCATTTAGTTTTTGTCTTACAAGGTTCATCTAGAAAGGTTCTTAATGAGACAGCTCTACGAAATATATCTATAAACATTATACTCCTTTTCTTCTATGAAGTTTTTGTCCCATCACTTCTTAGTTGAATTTTCTAATGAGACATATATTTAGTCATGGACATCAAATGAGAGTGTTATGAATAATATACGGATGTTCATATCTTCACTGGTATGGGATAAGCTTCATCGTCTGTAGGGAAACACCTCCATATAGCCTGTTCCACTCTTAGTTAAGCTCTATAGGTAGGACTTTCTCGAAGTTCAACAGAACCATTTTACAAATAATTTATCATGGATTTATTGGTGGTGTGCTTTGTGTGTATTGACCCATGTAGTGTTATAGCTAACGGATTAAGTATCCCACTCAAAGTTTGAGCTACGTATAAATACGGGAATTATGCGTATAAATATAAAAGTTTTGGCAAGTTTATGATAAAATGTCAAAAATTAGGACTTTATTTATATGTTAAAGGTGTAAAAATACCCATAAGAATTTTTGCCAAAAGTGCAAAATACACATATGAATTTTTAAAAGTGCAAAAGTTCCCATAAACATTTAAAATCATAACAAATATACCATCTACGTTAAGTTGGCCATTAGTTTGACCAAAAACACTGACGTAAAGCTTGCATGGCCTTAAGAATGTCTAGGTTGGCAATTGTGTTGTAAAAATACTCATAAGCTTTTACCCAAAGAGAAAAAATACCCATTAAATTTAAGAGGTGAAAAAATGCTCATAAACTTAATAAATGTGAGAATAAATTGTTAGAACGGGATTTGACCAAGAAGGGGTTAATTGGTCTAATAAAGAATTTAGCACTTTTAAACAAAATGAAGTCAAAAACAAAGTCACCAAGATAAGAGAAAGATGATGAACACAGAGATCTATCCTGGTTCGATCTCCTTGACCTAGGTCTTGTCCTCAGGGCACCCCCGAGATTTCCAAATCAACTATCAGCAGTAAAACAGGATTCACAAGCCTTTACAACCTGGGAATCACTCCCCCTTGCTCTTCTCACTATACAGAGTATGACACTCTCTGTTTTCTAACTCACTTTTAACCCAATTTACTCAAGGCCCCGTCCTTGAGTTTTTCACAAGTTTACAAAGTATTTTGGCCTCAGATAACTCTCTGAGCAGAGTAGATGGCTAATAATGAAGCTTAGAAAGAATAAATGAAAGATTACAGAGAATGTAGTAAATGCATATTTTAATGCTCAGGATGTTCGTTTCATCTGTAATTAATGCTGGTCCTTTTATAGCTGAGAATTGATGAAGTGTCCGTTACACTGCATTCAATAGCCGTTACTCTCATCAACGACCAATAGTTTCTGCATTAATGGCATTTAATGCTTCTGAGTCAGATGACGATGAATATTGCAGAATAACGTTAAGATCTCCAAGCCTCGGACCATGCTTTGCCTCTTTCCTCAATGATTGTTTCAAGCTACTGTATTTATGAGAGCAGTTAGAATTCAAAAGTGTCGTTACACAAATAAGGAAAGTAGGTGTAAAGTGTAGGTGAGGTGTGTCAGACACAAAGGCTATCAGAGAGAGAGAGACAATGCTCGAGCATAAAGTTTTAATGCTCGAGTGTTGCTCAAAATATTTTAGATAAAAATTCAATGCTTTTATGTAATGCTCAAGTATTGTGTGAAAGTGTTTTTAAAAGCGTCAAATACTCGAGTGATAAATCTCAGTGCTTGAGTACTGATAATGCTTCCTTAGAATACTCGAGTAATCTGTGCAAGTGTTGGAAAATATAATTTTGGCAAATCATAATACTCGAGTGATGAAATCATGATGCTCGAGTGAAAGTATGCTGGAAGTATTGTGATAGAGTATTGGTGAACAGTGAAAATTTTCAGCCCGATACTCGAGTGTTAGTAGTGTTGGCTTCTAGTGTTGAGTGAAAGGTTACAACACTCGAGTGTTGTAAACCTGTGCTCAAGTGTTGGTTCTGCTGGAAGCTTTTACTTGAAGTATTACTTGCTAGCACTGATAAAGGGCTCAACACTTGAGTGCTTCATTTGCAGTGCTCGAGTATTGGCTTATGCGGTCACCCAATGCTGGAAGTGTTGTCTAATAGTGTTGAGAAAAATAGTTAACACTCGAGTGTTAACTTAAAGTGTTTTCAGAAACCTCAATGCTCAAGTACTGGAAACCTAGTGCTCGAGCATTGGTTCTGCTGTCAGCCAATACTTGCAGTGTTCACTAAGAGCATAGTTTAAAAACTTATTTTCAAAGCATAGTGCTCGAGTACCACATTCCAACACTCGAGTATTGACAACACTTCATGTCAATACTTGAAGTATTATCTGAGAGTACTCAATTTTCTTAAGTTCAAAACATGCAGTGCTCGAGTATTGGATTCCACTGCTCGAGTACTGTTAATACTTTGACAAAAACACTCGAGTATTTTCAAGAAGTACCGATTCAATACTCAAAATTTGTGATTCAAAAATCATTTTGCAATCTCTTAACACAATTTTTTTATCATCAAAACAAGGTATCAACATAAATAATATAACCGTTAATTCTTACTATATTGATATTTGTTTGAGTGAAAATACTAACATGGATAATGACTCTTCTAATACTTGCTGGCTAGCAGTGGAAGAAAAATGACCACAACATCCTTAAGTTTCACAACCTCACAACCAAAATCCAAAATAAATAAAAACTTGAAACCATCAATTGAAGAACATGAGAATCAAGTCATATTTGCACAAACTCATAAAATCAAAATTGGGCTGGTATACCGGTAAGGATTGAATCTAGTAGAAGAACTAATCATTCACAACGTGGTGTGTCACACCCTGAATTTTTATAACTAGAATATAAACAATCCCTAAGTATTTAAGGGCAAAATTAAATGAAGGAAGAAATTGAGCCAAGATGTGAAGTTAGGGTAACATTGGGGCAAAAGTGTAATTTCAAAAAGTTCTGGGCCAATTGTGTTATTTTGAAAAATATACTCGAAAATTCCAAAAATACAAGATAATCTTATTAAATATAGAAAAGTCTCGTGGGAAGTGCACCAGACTCAGAAATTGAAAATTTGATGGGAAATAATTATTATGGAATTTTCGGTGACCTTGAAATATTAACTAATTAAGGGGAAATTAGTCAAAATTAATTATTGAAAAATAGTTTGGAACTCAGGAAAAATAAGGATAATATATTTTGGGAATTATAAGACATTTTAAAAGTGATTTCATTCCCAAAATACCCCAAGCCAAAGATTAACGGAATTTAAGAGCTAATTAAGCTGATCAGGATCTTTATTTGGAAAAATTTCAAATAAATACCTATGAGAGTAAATAATTTGAGATGAGGACTACTATTGGAAGAGAAAAGGAGAAGAATATATTATGGCATGGAAAGAAAAATAATTGGAGTGTCCAAGACACTGAAATTGTAAAATAGGAATTTATTGCGGTAAAAAGTATACTGATATATCATATGAGCTTCTTATTATTTTAAATGGACAAGAGGGTGCCACTTGTCAAGTTGGGAATGGTGAGGATTTTGGTTCCTCTAGAAGGTGACACATCAGCTTTGTAAATAGGATAAACTTGAAGGGCAAATTTGTAGCTCCATGCTTATAAATAGCTCCTCCCTCTCTTCACCTCATGTGCTTTCCCCATTCTTCATTAAATCATCCGTTTGCCTACCCTTTGATTTCTCTCCCATTTGGGCCAGCAGCTCCAGCTCCTTCCAGAAACAACAGCAAGTGCGTGAGAAACCAAACGGAAGCAAGAAGAGCAACAGCAGCAAGGAAGAAGGAGAGCATCGGTCCATCTCATTTCCAGCAGCCTAGGTGAGTTTTAAACCTCTTTGGATTCGATTTTCTTGGCTAGAAGTGGTGTGAATCTGTGAGTAAATGGGTACTCTTGAACCTGAAATGTTTAACACGTTTTGGGCATGTGTTCTTGGTGGGTTTACTGGTTGAAATGAGTCATTCCTTGCTGAAAACGAATGGAATCTGATTGTGTGAGTGTGTGCATCGTGTTCTGCCTTGGTACAAAAAAACAGAGGTCGTTTGCTTGTCTAAGAGTCAATAAATTTGTGGCTTTCTCTGTGTGTGTGTGTGTGTGTGTTTGGACAGCAAAACAGAGCAAGACAGTGTAGTTTTAAGCTAAGAGAATGAAGAGAACGTTGCTGGTTCTCTTTGAAACGAAAGGTCCCTGTTTGTTGTCATTCTTCTTGGGATTATTGGGAGAGAGGAAAGGAAACGTTTTGGAAACAAAAAGGTCCCTGTTTTGAGTGTGGTTGCTGTCTGTTTAGTGAGGAAGGAAAAGAGAGAGCTTAAACAAGAAACCAGAAGCAATTTGTCTATGTTTTGTTGCTGAAACTTGTGCCTGGCTGTTGGCTTCATTTTGGAATCTGTTAGTGTGTTGCTTGATGCTTACACTATGCCCCAATGATTTTGAAAGACTCAACCCTTGTTTTAAATCATAAAATATGGGGTTTCCAGCAAGGAATGCATGATAATACGTATGCATTCATGTATCTATATATATGCATGTGCTGTCGGGTTTGCATGTAAAACGGAGAAAGAAAGCTTAAAGGCTTATCATAGTTGTTATTTGGAATATCTAAATGTTAAGAGGTTAGTTTAAATCATTGGTGCATGGCTTGAATGTTAATTAAACGTTGGGAAATGAATCTGGAAGTCTGGGAATAATTGAACTGAAACTGGAATTTTCATTCTGGAACAGAAATTTTTGGTTGACCTTAACCAGAACAAATGATATGTTTTGCCCATGAAATTTTAGGATCATTTAGTACACATCTCAAGCTTTAAAATGAGTCATAGAACACCTTATTTGGATGTGTACACTGAAAGTTATTATTTTTCCAAGTTTAGACTCTGTTGCTGGAAAACTGGAATGTTTTATCTGGAACAGTGATATTCGTGCAAGCTTTAACTAGATCAAATAATCTGTTTTGCTGATCATTTAGCACACATCTAATGCTTTAATATGAGTCCTAGAACACACATTTTGGACTTGTATAATGAAAGTTATGATTTTCCAAAGTTGAGGTAGAAAACTGGAACTTCCAGTATTGCCAAACGAATAGTGGGCATTTTTATATCATGCTGCTGATATAATGATGCTTCCTTCTACCTCTTGGTCCAAGTCATGATGCTGATCTTTTATATCATCTGCTATGAGCATGGGTTTTTAGCTGGGTTTCAGGCCATTGTCAGTTGCTGCCAACTAATTCTGTTACGTTTCGCTTCCTTTTCTGGTTTAAATACTAGCATTCGGTTGGGCATCATATTTCTATTGCTTTAATCCCAATGTCCTATACATACTAAGCAAACAATAAAAAGACTGATGCATTTACAAGAATAGGCATTTATAAAAAATTAGTGATAAAGTATCTCAAAATTAACAACTAATCTCTACAATCCTTTTTTGACAAAATCAACCTCTAATTGGTATATTTATGCCCAAATAAGATATCAAGAGCCAAATATTAGGTACGATTACTCCCTATAAAATAGTGGTTTATCAATTAATCATTATTAATCTTTAAATTTGAATTTGAAATGATATTCAAGATCTAATCTTGAAATTTGAATTTCAAAAGATATTCAAGATCTAATCTTGATTAATCCTGAAATTCAAAATTTGAAATTCAAAAGATATTCAAGATCTAATCTTGAAATTTGAATTTCAAAAGATATTCAAGATCTAATCTTGATTAATCTTAAAATTCGAAATTTGAAATTCAAAATGTGAAATTCAAATTTTGCAATCTTAATTTGGATTAAATTGATCTGATCAAATCATATCCATTTAATTAATCCAAATAATGAGCCAACGAATTTAATTTATCTTTATAAATTAAATTAATGCTAGCTATTTAATTTATCAAATAAATTAAATATTAAACTAACACACACAAATATTATTTACATAATATTGTGCAATTTCGAATTTTAACATATATATACATATATATTTAAAATTCGAATAAACCCCAGAAATAAAA
>JANTPZ010143250.1:0-10860 GCA_025593235.1 Vachellia pachyceras | reverse complement strand
TGCCTAATTATGAAGAGAAGATCAAAAACTTTTTTGAGGAGCATCTCCACACTGATGAGGAGATTCGCTATTGTGTTGCTGGAAGTGGTATGTACATATTTATGCTTCATTCTGACCTTTTAGTTCTCAGGAAGGAGGGATGATCATCCTCAAGGACCTATATCTTTCAGCTGCTGATTATTTACTCTATTCCTTAAGGTTATTTCGATGTCAGGGATCACAATGATGCTTGGATTCGTGTATGGGTAAAGAAAGGAGGGATGATCATCTTACCTGCTGGGATTTATCATCGCTTTACTCTGGATGAAAGCAACTATATCAAGGTATTGGTTACATATGGGCATAGTTGTACTGAATTTGCTAGTCATCGCTATGATAAATGTGTACCTCTTAACTCTTACAGTTTATCCATTCCATTATGTTGCCTTGAGCCTAATTTTCACAGTAGCTTACTTCAATACCCTGGGCCTTCTGTAAAGCATTTTTATTGTTGCGGTCTGGGGTCTTGTATATCAATAATTTTCGGAAGTGTTCACTTCAATACCCTGTCTTTTGCAAAATGTGTTTTATACGGGTAAACTTATCTTGACTTTTGAGTTGCGGTCTGGGGTCTTAGCTTTAGATTGTTTGTTTCAACGTTACTGTGGTACAACTTATCTACCTTGTACATGGCAAAACTAGTGCTATGATCCGAAGATACACCAGCTCTGTTCTTGCATAAAGCTTCTTTAGTTCTTTCTGGTAATTTGTTTAGGCATCACCCTGAAACTTTATATGGCAAACACACACATCTCAATTTACCTGACTTGTCTTGTTCTGGGGGCGATGTTCTTGTTTATGTCAAGTTTCTTACACGATTATAAATTTGCAGGCTCTCCGATTCTTTGTTGGGGAACCAATTTGGACTCCATACAATCGTCCACATGATCATCTGCCTGCAAGGTATGATAGTGTACAGAAGTTAAGGGATGGAAGTATAATCTCATAGGAGGCTTTATTGAGAGACTTATATGTGATTTCAAATTTTGCAGAAAGGAGTATGTCAAGTCTTTCGTGGAAAAGGATGTTGTTGCCAACAATGCTATTGATGCTACTGCCTAAAGATCAACCTCTGCTGTTAGTATAACTATTATAGTTGGTGTGAAAAAACATGAGGTTTTATTGCTAAAAATAAGGATTGAGAAAAGTGTGGGCTCATTAAATAAAGATGATGCTGTGCGACACTTCGAAGTTGATATACATATTATATATGTACATACTTTAATGCTGGTATTATTTTGCCAGTTGCTGGATAATTAGGGAAGGTCTTGGTGCTTGTTCTGTGGGTAATATCTTCATTTTCATCTTCGACCTTCATGACCCAATCTTCTCGTCCTCCTCTCCTCTCTCTGCCCCCCCCCCAAAAAAAATACAATAATAGTCCATGTAACATGAAGGGAAAAAAATTACTTGTCCCAAATAAGAAAATCACAACTCAGTGGGAAATATGAAAGTTTGATTTATAAATATAAATCGCTAAATCTAACTGTAAATGTATAAAGTTGATTTCTATATGTGAATTTTTGTTATGTTTTTGCGTTTCTAAAATGAATTTTATTTATAGCAACTTGCCTAATAAAGGAAAAAAATAAGAGAAGTTTAGCATATATACTGAAAATAATGAAAAAAGAGTATGGCATTATATGATAGGAACCAAATAGAACATTATATCTATTGCAAAATGTGTTTTATAAGGGTAAACTTATCTTGACTTTTGTGAGTTTTATTTCTCACATGCTGCTACTAATCTCTCTCGGGAGGAAAAATCCAATTCTAAGGCTTGCAAGATATTGGAGTTTTCATATCTTTTTTAAATAGAAATCATATGAATATGAATCACATATGAATATTGATCAAAGATCAATAACTTCTAAGACAAAAAAAAAATAGTCTAATGCTATTCTTTTGTCATCCACTATCTTATCACAATAAGATTATAATGTTTACACATGAATTTAGATTCTTTATATTTAACAAATAAATAAAACTACATAGCATATAAAAAAGGAAACGCAACAAAGATAAAACTATACTGTTATTTTTATTTTAAATACGCAATATATTATTATAGAAAAGTATATAGAAATTCAATATAATAAGTTTTTACTCCCATTTTTATTTGATTATTAAAATAATTTTCTGAAGAGTTAAATTGGCTTCATGTCCAGGTCAGCACAGCTCATGACCTGATTGGCTGGTGAACGGTGGAGCTGTTAGCGTATCACACGTGACTCTTCTAAACGACATCGCCAAAGCACGTAAATCATCCTCAGAGGCGTCGTTGCGGAGCCGAAGAAGCCATCCCGAAGAAGTCGCAGTTTTTAAGATCTGAGAAGCAGAGAAGAGCTACTGAACTACTAGCCTCCAGAATTTGTTGTGCTTAAAAAATCTTCAATTGGGAAAAGGGGAATTAAGAAAGAGGGAAATTGATGGAAGAAACGAAGAGGAGAAGCGCGAGGGTGTGTATGCTTTTGATCTGTTTCTTGTTGAGCTTTTTTGGTCGGATTGAATCTTTGTCTGTGACCGTAAACGACGTTGAATGCGTCTATGAGTATGTGCTCTACGAGGGTGATACGATTACCGGTAACTTTGTTGTCGTGGATCATGACATTTTCTGGAGCTCCGATCACCCCGGCATCGACTTGACGGTAAGTTCGATGTCGAGTTTTTTTTTTGGGTGTTCGCTTCATTTTATGTTCATTGGACTTCCTCTAGATTTTATTAAATTATTTGTTGATCTGTCATAAGTTGTTGATTTATGCTATTTTCATTGGTAACAAAAACTGTTTTGGTGTCTTTTGTAATGGTTGAAAATTGTGACACGAGGCCACAAGCCGTATGCTTTTTCTTTGATACTTCACCTCGAATGATTGGCATTAACATTGGTGTTCCGAATAACAGTTCAAAGGCTCTAATCACTGGGTATGCTGCTGATGCAGAACGAAGGCAGATTAAGTTATGGTTTTAGTCCGGGAATTAGGGTTTTTAAGTCTGTCAGACGGGTTTTCATATTTGTTTGAAGGACTTAAACCCAGCTCGAAATAGAACCCAAATGGTTTTCTGTTTGTTCACATCAAAAGCCACCAATTTTAATCCTACCTATCTATTGAGACTCTAATTATACTTTATTCTGCGTCTGCTGCCAATTCTGAATATTTGTTTCTGCTAAAATTTTCCTTTTCATGCACTCTTGTTTTGAAGCATTGGCTAGATAGTAGACACGTTTTTCTGTGCATTGCACTATGCTTATGGAATGAGCCGTACTATTTATGGATTGTGAATAGCATGTCTTACTATGTATATTTATTACTCACTCCCGTAAAGAGCTCTTATATTTAGGAGCGGAAGGAGTATTTACATTGATATGCTGATGTTTGCCTAGGTGTCATTTGTTTTAGATATATTAGAATCCTGTTAACGTTTGCATGATTATAAATTTTATTCAACATTCAACAATGCTTTAGAAAAGAGAAATAAATTGGTATGTTGACTTTAAATTGGGATGATTTGCTCTCCAATTTTTTTTAATTGAGAAAAGCAGAAAGATTTGCAGCAAGGTCAAGCTGCAAAATAAAATGTAGAAAGAGATGACAGATGGCAGGTGATGGAGGGATATGCTAATAAGATCTCATGTAAATTGCTCATATTTGAATGGTTGGCCTTGGTTTTCTTCACATAAAAGATTTCTTTTCCTGTGTTGTGCATTTTAAATGTCAATCCACACTGTAGAGTATGGTTTTGAGACCATGCTAATGCCTTTTGGCAATCATTGCACAGAAGTTTTTTGGAAAATAATGTGTGCTCACAATGTTAGGAAGTAGATCAGGAGAAAGTGTTGGATTCAGAATGACCATGTATTATTGTTACATATGGTTAGCTTTTTCAGTTATCCTAAATTTGTCTCAATCTGCAGGTGACATCGCCTGGGGGTAACATTGTACACACTATCAAAGGAACCTCTGGCGAAAAGTTTGATTTTAAAGCCCCACAAAGTGGAATGTATAAATTCTGCTTTCATAACCCTCACTCCACACCTGAGACTGTTTCTTTCTACATCCATGTTGGTCATATTCCCACTGAGCATGATCTTGCTAAAAATGGTATGTTCTCTGCATAAGCAGCATTTAGTACTATAGTCTATCATATTGCCATCTTTAGGTGTATGGGTCATAAACTATATAATGAACGTTTCCTCTTAATATAAGGTACTGCTTGAAGTGTGTGAAGATTGATGTTAGTAAAGTTTCTTTGTCCCCTTTTTGGCGCTTCCTATTGACCCTGATTGGTGAATTTGCAGAGCACTTGGACCCAATAAATGTTAAAATCGCTGAGCTCAGAGAGGCACTGGAGTCTGTTACAGCTGAGCAAAAATACCTTAAAGCACGCGATGTGCGGCATCGTCATAGTAAGTGGATTTTCTTTTTCATGAACTGTGACTGGCTCATGAAGAAGTTTGGCTATTGCCTAGCAGTTGCGGCATTTTTTTTTTGCTATCTTAAATGCATTGATACATTTAATCACTTTCATGGTATTGATGGTTCCTAGACGTCTGCTTTAACATTTAATCTTGAAATTGGTGGTATGCAGTAGCAACAGAGGTTTATATATTGAGATAGTCCTTTTAAGTTCAATAGTGCTATTTGCTAAAGCAAGAGGCAAATGGACTCCTAAGGAATTAGTGACGACAAAACCAACAGAAGCATTATATAAAATCTAGTTAAATTTTGGAAGTGATCTTCAAATTCACTACCCACATACAGCACAAGAAGCCTCTAATTCGTGCCATATTGCCGTCATCTTAGAGTGTGTAAGAGGCATATGGACTCTTAAAGAATTAGTGACTACAAAAACCAATAGAAGCATTATATAAAATCTAGTTAAATTTTGGAAGTGATCTTCAAATTCTCTACCCACATACGGCACAAGAAGCCTCTAATTCATGCCATATTGCCATCATTTTAGTATGTATTTAGGCTATTTATTCCCTTTAAATCTGTAATCGATATCTGTTAGAGTACAGCATAGGTTCCAATTACTACATTCATTTATCAGTTGCCTGACATTGCTGATTTAGCTAACTAGCCTTGATAATACTATCAAAACTCGATTGAGCTCTTTGGTTTTGGTTGTTTTTAACATCTTATTTGTTTAAGAACACAGCAGCTAGTACACTACTGTATGGCTCAACTTGCTATTTTTTTTACGCCTATGATGCAGCGAATGAGAGCACCCGGAAGCGTGTTATATTCTACACTGTAGGAGAGTACCTTCTTCTAGCTCTTGTTAGTTCCCTGCAAGTTGTATACATCCGGCAGCTTTTCAGCAAGTCAGTGGCTTATAACCGTGTTTAAATCTCCTCCTCTTTCTCTTTAGCTCAAGGCTTTAGGCTTACACTTGTTTTCCCTCTTGTGTAACAATATGAACGTTGGTGAATATTATTATTATTTTCTTTCCTTCTAACTGCGACGTAAATCACGTAATTTATATTTTAAACTAAGGGAGGATTCCCTTTTTTTTGAAATTTTCTATTTGCAGAGTTCATTTACATTTGTGTGAATATACCATAATCTTCATTTACTGTGTATCCTAAACCGTTCGCTTGTGCATTCTTGAAGCGTGAGACTCGCTGAAATGTTAACTTAGCCAAATATATAAACATGTGGAGTGCTCAACTAACCTACCTACACGTGATGCGATCAACTTACAGACAGACAGGAAGGAGTAATATATAATTGTGAATTTCATTTGGATGATAAATACAAACTTTCATAGCAAAGTGAAATTGCTCTCCTCTTCGGCCAAAAAACTCGTTGAAGCTGAAATTGAAGCTGAAATTTCTCTTACTCCGAAGCAACAAAGATGTACATCATTTCTCTTACTCATTGAAGCTGAAATTGTGAAGCCAACAACCCGCAATGTTAGTCCTTCTGACAGGAACTTAATTTATAGGGAGAATGTAGTTAGGTCTTGAAACTTTCTTTCTTCATTAGATGACAATTAGATTCTTCATTTTTGAGAATTTAATTATAATAGAATTTAACTATCTATTCTCCATAATTTATATTTTTTTTTGAAAAAAAGGACAAGTTAAATCCTCCAGTAAATTTGAGGGCATTGCCTTTTATAGTTTCTCATCTTCCAATTATAATCACATAATGGAAAAGGAAAAAAAAATCAGATAAAAATAAAAAATCGATCTTTAAATTACTTAATATTTTGAAATTTAAAGTACTTCAAAATATGTATTTTGTTCTAAAGTCTGATCATATGTTACTGGAATCGATATCCTCAATCGAATCAATCACTAACATCCATGTGCCACTTGGACGTTGGCGGAGTATGGAATCTATGGAATTATCGGAATTTAAATTATTTAAAGTGAAATTTGGAAAGTTGGTGGAAGAAAATGACAGCTCAGCGTCTCAATTTTTGGCACATTCCATGGTATTTTCCCCTTGAATGCTTCGTTGACTCGTTGTAGCCTCCTCCCCCTCCCTTCTTCTTCTGCAAATATCTGAAGCATCGGAAATGGAAGAGACTCGAGTGCAAGTCCCACGAGTGAAACTTGGTAGCCAAGGCTTAGAGGTAAGTTCTATTCTGTTATCTCAATCCACAACAATCCAATATTGTGTTGTTCTTTTGATCGATTCGATTTATCTTTTCGCATATCTGTTGTTATTAGAATCAGTTTAATAATAAGAGGAAATATCTCTGTTTCAGTAGCATTGAGGATCAACAGAGTCTGACAATGTCAGGCAATTGCAGAGAATTCTATCTTGATCAAATATTAAATGTGATCTTCCCACAATTAATCTCAGCCCAAAAGAGGTTTATGTAGCAGAAACAAATATTAATCTAAAAACAGCAATTTGACTTTCATCACTTGATATAAAAAACACTTAAAAAGTAGACTAATCATAAGTTCTGTCAGAGATTTTCTAACTTCAGTCATCTCGTCATATAATCATCTCAGAAGACTGAGAACACCATATAACATTACACCTATGGAAGTTCAAAATCTGATCGAAAGCTTTAGGTAGGAAGTGGAAATGGAGAGAAGACAAACCCCTTTTGATCATTAAAAAAAAATTTCACCAGCCAATTAACTCCACTATCTGGTAAAATTCAAAAGTCATTATCAAATTGCTTCATCTAAATAGAAAGAGAATCCTTCTCCCTTCGTGTATGAAAATGTGTTGGTCTTGGTTGACCAAAGTAATGTGAGAGTAATTTTGTCCTAGAAGTTGCAGAAGCCCGTTTCCAAACATAAGAACCGAAAGGGGCTCGGTATTCTGTTATATGACCTCTTGTGAAAAGTTAATGAGAAATTAAGTGCTTCTTATTGGTTGTATCAAACAATGAAATGCAGGTCTCCAGGCTGGGTTTTGGATGTGGGGGGCTATCAGGAATTTACAATGCCCCTCTCTCACATGAAGCTGGGTACTCAGTTATTAAGGAAGTATTCAATAAAGGTATAACCTTTTTTGATACATCTGATCTTTATGGAGATCGACATGATAACGAAATCATGGTTGGCAAGGTATTGCACATTCTGCCTTACTATTAGTATGTTTTCAATCTTAAATTCACTAAGATGCCCTTATGATTGTCTAAAGAAAATATTTAATTTTGTGAAAAGATTGGGACCACTTATGAGTTCTGACCACAAGAAGAAAGGAAGATCATAGTGCTTAATATAATTTTTAAATCTGCAATGACATGTACTTGTGCCCCATGAACTTGTTTATGACATTAGTATTTGCTTGTGGCCATCATCGAAATAGAAAATTAGCTTTAAATATAATTTCATTTATATCTGAGAATGATATACACTGAGGTCAGTGCAACTTTATCTACATTTGATGTCATTGTTGATGCTTTTTCATCATACAACAGGCTTTAAAAGAACTCCCTCGAGAGAGAGTCCAATTGGCTACAAAATTTGGTATTATTATGTCTGATGGGTTGCAATTCAGTGTAAGAGGTACCCCTGAATATGTAAGGGAGTGCTGTGAAGCTAGTCTTAAACGACTTGATGTCGATTATATTGATTTATACTATCAGCATCGAATTGACACTTCCGTGCCAATTGAGGACACTGTAAGAAGTTTTAGATGCATTTCTTCTGTTATCTGTAATACATAACCTTTCCGCCATTCCTAATCTGTGGGTGTTCGTTTGGGGTACAACTATCTGAACAAGGAAAGATAGGGGAGCTTAAAAAGCTGGTAAATGAAGGGAAGATAAGATATATTGGGTTGTCAGAGGCTAATGCTGATACTATACGGAGAGCACATGCTGTCCATCCTATCACTGCTTTGCAAATGGAATATTCTTTGTGGACCCGTGACATTGAAGAAGAGATTATCCCCCTTTGCAGGTTTTTAGATGGATTACTTTTATCTTCTTGTTAGATTTCTTATCTGACTTTCTTAGACACTGTTTGAGTTAGCGATTATTTGCAACATATCTGAATAAAAATTGTTACAGTAACTTGCATTAACCTCTCTTGAAGTTGTAGAATACACACTCACATTGTAATAGTGGATAGGTTGAATGGTAAAGGACTCAACACCTCTCAAGGTTCAGTGTTCTAACCTTTGTGTGGGAAGGAACTCATTAATCGTGTTGGAAGAGTTCCACCTTTTTGGACATGACAATGCTCAAATTAATTTGGTAGCAATCTATGTCAGATTCGACTTTCACTTATATGCGAACTCCCTTCTATTAAGATAATCATTAGCCGAGCTAATACTAAATGCACTTTAACTCCTTGAATGCTCTCCCAATAGCCGTATTCATTGTGGCATAAATGGTTAAATCAATAGACCGATCTGTTGACTGTTATGGTTATTTAGTTTAGGTTCCTTCATATTAACTGCAGGATTCAGACATTTAAGATGACTAATTTGTAACACTGAGCCTTTTTTTTAAATGAAATGACCAAGTTTATAATTATAGGGATCCCAGAAGGACTGATATGGAAATGAGTTGCTATTTTCAGAGACTTACTCTTTTGTTATCTTAGGCCAAGACTAAATAACAGATCTAGCAATTGAGGAATCAAATTATGAGTCTAGTCCAGCACAAATCATCAAAAGGCCAAGTATTACTTATAAAATAAGAGAGGCTACAGAAATATTGTATCATCTAGTCAAATCTTTAGTTATCTTACTCAGTTTTTTAAAAACTTGCAGAGAACTAGGAATTGGGATGGTGGCATATAGCCCTCTTGGTCGAGGTTTTTTTGCAGGGAAGGCAGTGGAGGAAAGTTTACCTAGTCAAAGTTTATTGGTATACCCCCAGATTTAAATTTTCATGAATTTGCATTTGTATATGATAATACCACAAATGAGAAATGCCTATAAGAGTAACTATAGTTATGTACATGTTTTAAATTTGCATGAATTTTTTCTTTTCTTTGTAATAGGCAATTCACCCAAGGTTCAATGGAGAAAATTTGGAGAAGAACAAGCTCTTTTACGAGCGACTTTCTGACTTGGCTTCTGAACATGCATGCACTCCTGCTCAATTAGCTCTCGCATGGCTTCTGCATCAGGGGAACGATATAGTTCCCATCCCAGGTAATATCACCTGCGCATTTAATAGTGACACTTCACTGTTTCCAATAAAAGAAAAGAAGTAATTTTTGGGTTAGATTTAGCGCTTGTTTGGGAAGCCATTCTTCCCAACGGTGCACGTAAGCCGAGACAAAACCATCTCGAAATCTGTAAAAACCATCTTGAAATCCATAAAAACCATCTTGAAATCCGTAAAACCATCTCGAAAGTCCCAAAATGCCTAGAAATATGTAAAATCCATTTTCCCAACGGAGTTCCCAAACAAGCACTTAGAAATCTGAACAAAAACTATTCTTGAACCTCACTTAGTGCTTGTTTGGGAACTCCGTTGGGAAAATGGATTTTGCAGATTTTGAGGCATTTTGGGAATTTCGAGATGGTTTTACGGATTTCAAAATGTTTTTTATGAATTTCGAGATGGTTTTTACAGATTTCGAGATGGTTTTGTCTCGGCTTACGTGCACCGTTTGGGAAAATGGCTTCCCAAACAGGCACTTAATCATGAAGCACTCTGTATCTGAATTTCTATGATTAAGTGATCAACCTGAGCTTTCACTTAAGAGTAAAGTAGTATTTGAATCAATCTAATATATAAAAAATCTTCCACCCAGCCAATCCTCCTTAGCCAACTCCACCCCCAGCTTAAGGCACAGATCACTATTCATTTTACTGTTCCTAAGGAATCATGGCTTCAAGTCAGGGACACTTTTTCCTTCGTGGCTTCTGACAGTATACATGTGGCTTTGTGCCTTTTCCACATCAGTATATTAAGCGGTGACCTTCATCTGAATTATACAACAGCAATATCTAATTACATAGTTAGCTTGAGAATTACGTGACTATTTTCAAATTTCAAACAGATCTCCCCCCGCCAATTTTCATTCTGGCTATTCATTCAATCTTTGACTCTGCCAAGAGGTCTCATTTTCCAATGATCCCGAGATAATCCAAAATCCCGCCTTTTCTTTTATCTTCCTTTTGATTTCAAATTCAAATTTTAAATCTCATGCCTCATTAATACATCTAACTCTACTTTTTCAACTGTTCATAATCACCCATCCCAACACTTTACGACTCATTAATTTGGTTGAGGAGGGAGTGTTTGATTTATATTCCTAGACATTTCCCCCTTTTTCCTCTTCTTCATCAATTCATCCTCTTGTAGTACCTGTAATAATCCTTTCAATTATGATGCAGTTTATGTAAATCTGATATGTATCATTTTGATGAAATATGATTG
>JANTPZ010143240.1:0-13623 GCA_025593235.1 Vachellia pachyceras | reverse complement strand
TTTCCCTCAACTTGTTCTTGATTTTGTGACTTGTCTTGGTCACTTTGAAAATCACCCTCTTGAACACAATTCTTGCCTACACAATGGAGAATGTAATGGCCATTAAACATGAGCCATTTCCAATGCAAGAACAAATGTAAAAATCCCTTAACCATTCTCTTGAATTCCTTAAACCCTAGAGACTTAAACTTGTCTCTAACTTTTTCTAATGATTCCATAAACTTGGGACCACTTATACCCTACACAAAAACTCATTTTGGATCCATTGGAATCAACAAAATCATCAAAACAAATCATCTTCATGCTGTTCCAGGTCTGGACGAAAATATGCCCAAAATTCCTCAACATGAAATTTTCAACTTCTAACCATTCCATCACTTGTTTCATGTTTCCAAACCCTCATTTATGCATGGGAAAACATGATTCTAACTCTTCCATGTAAAATGGAAAATTGGACAGCACCTCCCCATATTTTCTTGATTTTCCAAAATTTACCAATCACAAAAACAAGCTCAATCCAACACAATACTATCATCAACATGCTTCTTTCAACAAGAGGAAGCATTTCCAACAATTAATTAGCTTTAAATCCCTCTTTTTCTCACTTCTCTCTCAAGAACCCTAAGTCATGAGATTGAGAAAAGAGAGGCTAAATCAAAATTCTAAACCATGGAAGTGGAAGAGG
The DNA here is from genome assembly GCA_025593235.1 of Vachellia pachyceras. Classification (NCBI taxonomy): domain Eukaryota; kingdom Viridiplantae; phylum Streptophyta; class Magnoliopsida; order Fabales; family Fabaceae; genus Vachellia; species Vachellia pachyceras. The sequence continues at coordinate 12,938 of JANTPZ010143240.1, read as the reverse complement.
AAGTTGCAAGGATCATTTTCATATATATTACAAGGTAGTATGCTTACTTACCTTGATAATCCACAAAGCTTTTCTCTTCTTCCTCCCACCTAAAATGGCATCTTCTTGCTCCCAAAATGCTGTGGTTTTCGTGCAAAATGACTGGAGGTGGAAGAGAAAAATTGCTATTTTAATAATTCCCCATTTAATGGATTAATGGCTAAGATTACATCTTGCAACTTAAAGGAGATCTAAGGGTTTAGATTAAGCCACCTAAGGGCCACTTGTCATGCTCTTATTGTCCATCATAAAGTGCTCATAATGGCTGTAAAAATATGATTCCCCTTTGGTTACTCTAACCAAACTGGATCCCATTCGGTTACTTTTACCGATTACGCGTTTTACCGGTAAACTTAACTTTACTCCGGCAAATCTTTTTCTACTTTTATGGAGATATTTTCTTTCTCATTTAATCTCCATAATTCCATCTTGAATATAATAAAATTATTATTCCCAAAATACCCTTTAATTATCTCCATTTTTACCGGATTATTTTATCCTATCCAAAATCCCTGAAAATGAACAATCGGAGAGAAATTTTCTTTCTGGGCCTTGAAAAATACCATATTTTTCACTGATTCTCATGCCCTTTTCCTTTTTCCAAAATTCCCTCTAGATGTTCCAAAATTAATTTTTGAAATAATTATTTTCGGGGATTTTTGGGTATTTTTCGGGTATTTTTCCCAATTTTGGGAAAATCCTCTTGAATATATACCGGGTAATAATTTTATTAATTACTACATAATTCACTGGATTTTCCATATTTTTCTCCAAATTTTTGAAGAGCTCCTAATATTTTAAATAATTACTTTTCCTCTTTTGCCCTTCAAAATTTCCGTATACGAAAATCAGTTCTGAATTTGGAAAAATGCGTGTTACGTCATTGCGACCAGTATGTAAAGGTCCATCTTTCGGACATCTGCAAACTTTTCTGATATTTTGGTCAACTCGTTGACTTTTTGACTTTGACTTTGACTTTTCTTTTGTCAAATGACCAAAATGCCCTTTAACTTTCTCATAATTACCATTTTGCCCCTAGTTTCTCTACTTTTTCAAAATTTACTATTTTGCCCTTACTTTTGATACTAAAAGGCCTTTATATCCTTGGTCTTTTATTAAATGACGTGTGGGTCCCTTTCCTGTAGGTTATCCATCCTCATATCATTCTGGGCAATTTTCCTTAATTCTGGAATTCCTACGGAACTCCGTGTACTAAGCCAAGTCTATCCTTACGACTTCCGGCCTATAGTCTTCCTTATTCACTATTTACCTCTGATTTCTCTTTTCATTTCCTAGCTATCGGATTAGCATTTCATTCAGCTAGCATAGAAATTTATGGATATTACACCTGTCATACACCTTAAACCTTAAAAGCCCTCTTGATTCACATTATATCGATCTTTGTGTAGAGAGGTAGAATAATTATAAGCCTATGGTAGAGATTTGAACAAGCAGGCCATGAGCAAAAGTATACGTTGCTTGGTGAGCAGAGAGAGACACTTTTACCTCTTTGAGAGGAAGTTTCTTTTATTTAGTCTCTTGAATTGAATTCTCTTAGAGGTTAATTTGAAATTGCCTCTGCTTTTATCATTGATAGTCTCTTGACGAATGTTCTTCACCAAGTTCCGTAGTCTTGGACTCGTGAGTATATTTCCTAGATGTATTGATCATATTTTTGAGTTTGGAAAGAGCTTTGTCCAGGGGTACAAAGGTTTAAGTGTGGGGGAATTTGATCGAGCTTTAATTGTGTTAGTTTTCTTCTTGAATTTCTAGAGTCATAGAGTTAATTTTGGCCCATACATGACCTTTTTGTGCTTAAGTTGTGATTAGGAGTTGTTGAATTGGATTAATGCAATTTTGGGGTCATATGCCATGAATAATGATGTTATAGTACAGTATATTTACAGTACTCAAGCATTGAGATTTCTGATAATACTACCAGTTAACACTTCAGGCATTGGTGAAAGTATGGCCAATGCTCGAGCACTAAGACTTAGTGCTCGAGTGTTGAATGTTTTCCACTGCACTATTAGACAACACTTGAAGCATTGTCAAACAGCACAACTAATGCTCGAGCACTAAAGATTAATGCTCGAGCATTGAGAATTTCTAAGAACACTATCAGTCAATACTTCAAGTAGAGGCTTCCAGCACAACCAATACTCGAGCATAAGATCACAATGCTCGAGCACTGAGATATTTTACAAATCACTGGAAGTAAATACTGCCAGTATTAACTAACAGCACAGCCATTGCCGAGCACTAGTTCCAATGCTTGAGCATCTAGCTCAAAATTTTATAGTTCATCAATACTCCTTTTGACTGCTCCAGCACTGATTGCTAGCACTCCTAATACTCAAGCACTCCAATTTTATCACTCGAGTATTGAACTCCTTTTTCTCTTCTTCACAATACTTTCACAGAATACTCGAGTAATCTTAAGAAGCATTATTAGTAATCATGAACTATGATTTAAACACTCAAGTATTTGATTCTTTTTCAAACACTTTAGATAATACTTGAGCATTGTGTCAAAGTATTGAACTTTTCTTTGAAATTTATCAAGTAACACTCGAGCATTGATTAAGTTGTGCTCGAGCACTACTTTTCTGACAACTTTTAATACTGACACACTGAATCTACTTTAATCACCTACATTCCTTATCTGTGTAACGACATTTTGAATATTGTCTTCATAAATGCAAAAGCTTGTAACATTAAAAGAAGCACAGGCATGGTCCGAGGCTCGGAGATTTCAACGTTCTTCTGCAACATTCACCGTCATCTGACCTTGTAGCATTTAATGCCATTAATGAAGAAACCAAATGGTCGATGATGAGAGTAACAGCTATTCAATGAAGTCTAACAGACATTTAAGGACTTCTCAACTATAAAAGGAAAGGCATTCAATACAAAGAAAGATGAAAAATATTGTAAGCTTTCAACGACAGTTATTCTTTTCTTTGTATTCATTCAAAAACATCTATTGTACTTCATTATTAGCCATCCACACTTTCAAGAGATATTTCTGTAGCAAAAATGCTTTGTAAACGTGTGAGAAACTCAAGGATGGGACCTTGAGTGAACTGGGCTGAAAGTAAGATAGAATAGAGAGTGTGAGACTCTATTTTAGTGAGAAGTGAAAGGGGGAGTGAATTCCCAGATTGTACCAGCTTGAGAAGCCTTGATTCTTTTCTGATAGTGAACTTGGAAATCTCATAGGTGCTGGACTAGATGTAGGTCAAGAAGATCGAACCATGATAAATCTCTGTGTTCATCATCTTTCTTAACTCTCGGTGACTTTGTTTCAGGCTTTGTGATTTTCAAGTGCTACATAATTTTTTTATTAGACCAATTACCCCCCTCTTGGTCAAATAATATTCTAACATTTGGTATCATAGAAGGTCTCTTGTGTAAAGAACTTAATGTTTCAAGAGAGATTCATGGCAAGATTTAGTGAACACATTCTTACAGATGGAGCCTCTATCACCAGGCCTCCAGCTTTCAATAGCAAAAAATTTCTTTTTGGAAAATCAAATTCCAAAACTTTATCTTAGCCACTGATATTGAACAGGGAAACTATGTGCCCATGAAGGTAGAAGATGTACTAACTCCTAAAACACGTGCTGAGTATAACAGTGAAGATCTACGGAGAGTTCATCTCAACAGAAAAAGCAGTACTAATGTTGTAACTAGCACTTAATGAAGATGATTTCTTCAAAGTGTGCACACTACCGTCTACAAAACACATGTGGGATGCTCTGGAAATAGCTTACAAAGGCACAGAGGCTGTAAAAGAGAGCAGAGTCAACATGCTCACCACTGAGTATGATTTGCTCAGGATGAGAGAGGAAGAAACCATTGCAGAATTTCAAATGCGTCACACTCATCTCATAAACAAACTAGCAGCCCTTGGCAAAACATATGGCCAATGCTCTCAAGTCAGAAAAATCTTAAATGTTGTGTCAAGTAAATGGGAAGCTAAAGTCACAACAATAGAAGAATCCCATGGTGAAACAATGACTTTAGTTGCAGCCCTCTTTGGAAGTTTTGCTGAGTATGAGAGCAAACAAAAGTTCAAGAAGGAGTTGTCAAACATTGATGAGAAAAAGAAAAAGGGGCTAGCTCTCAAAACCATCAAGGAGAAAGAAAAAGAACCTGAATCAGAGGATGGGGGAAGATGATGTGGAAGATGAAGAACTAATAATGGTCGTCAGAAAATTTAGATGGATGTATAGAAAGGACCAGAACTCCCGAAGGCCACAAAAAGGAACATCAAGCAGAATTATATGTTATGAATACAACAAACCTAGCCATATGAGAGCTGATTACCCACAATTAGCAGCTTAAAACAAAGAGAAAGAAAAGAACAAGCCAAAATTCTTCAAGAAGAAGGCTTATGTCTTAGGCATCTGGGGTGATAGCTTAGAGAAGAAGAAAGGGAAGTAGAAGAAGAAGCCAACCTTTGCCTTATGGCTCAGGAAGAAGAAATTGACACCTAAGAGGTAATTACTGAACCCATCTATGATGAATTATGTCAGGAATATGATGAAATGCATATTGAGTTACTTAAGTTTGCTAAAGAACTGTCTTTTCTGAGAAAAAGAGTTAAAGAACTTGAAAAACCAATTGAAACTCCTGTTGTAATAAATGTTTGCTCAAAATGTAATGATTTGAAAAATGAAAATGAGAAGTTATCCAAAACTCTTCAGAAATTTACTCAAGGCAGTGAGATGCTTCAAGTAATTTTAAAAAATTAGAAAGTTACAAATGATAGAAGTGGTATAGGATACTCTCCTCAAAATGATTTACATAAATGAAAGAATAAGCATGGCAACAAAAATTACTTGAATTATTTTTAAAAGTCGATTCATTCCTCAAAACCCTTTGCTTTTTGCAGCTACTGTAATAGAAAAGGTCATTGAACAAGAAATTGCTTTTTCAAGAAAAATAAAGCCTCATGCACCTATAAATGGGTACCAAAAGGGACTTATGTTCCTAAGGCACCATATACTAACCCACAAGGACCCAACAAACTTTGGGTACCTAAAACCACTAAATGATCTTCTTGCATGTATGTCTTAAAGCATCCAAAGCAAAAAAAATGGTACATTGATAGTGGATGCTCAAGACACATGACATGTGACAAGAGCAGATTAATCAGCCTAAAAGCTAAAGAAGGAGGCAAAGTAAGTTTTAGAGGAAATAGTCAGGAAGGATTACAGGAGTCGGAGAAATTGCCAATTCAAAAGGAGCTTCTGTAAAAGATGTATATCATGTGGAAGGTCTCTATCATAATCTACTTAGTGTTAGTCAAAGCACAGACAGAGGAAATTGGGTAATATTTGACTCTGAAGAATGCTTCATCGTCAACAAGAAAGATTTCCTCATCGATAAAGAGAAGCTAAACATTCAACTCAGAGCCCCTAGAGATGGTAACTACTACACTATTGAACTAGAAAAGAATTTTTCAAACTCATATTTAATTAGTCAAGCTGATGAAACCCAATTGTGGCATAAGTGATTGGCTCATGTAAACATGCATCAACTTGACAAATTACTCAAAAATGAACTAGTTCAAGGGCTTCCAAAACTCAAATTCAAAAATGACTTGGTGTGTGATGCTTGTCAATTAGGAAAGCAAACTAAATCATCTTTTAAATGAAAATCTAAACTTTCATCCAAAAGGCCCATTGAACTACTTCATATGGATTTGATGGGTCCAGCTAGGGTAAAAAGCTTGGGAGGAAATTTATATACTCTAGTGATTGTTGGTGATTATTCCAGATTTACATGGACCTTATTTTTAACCTCTAAAATAAAAACATTTGAATTATTCATTGTTTTTGCCAAAAAGGTTCAAAATGAGAAAGGTATGTCCATTGTTTCCATTAGAACAGATCATGGAGGAGAATTTGAAAATGGAGACTTTGCAGCATATTGTAAAAGTGAAGGAATTAATCACAATTTCTCAGCACCTAGAACTCCTCATCAAAATGGAGTAGTAGAAAGAAAGAACAGAGTGCTTGTTAACATGGCACGGTTAATGATGACAGAGAAGTAGGAGTCACAAGTCTTCTGGGAAGATGCTCTAAGCACAGCTTGATATATCTCAAATAGAGCATACATAAGGCCATCACTTGGAAAGACACCATATGAGTTGTTCAAGGGAAGAAAACCGAACCTGACACACCTTCATGTCTTTGGCAGCAAATGTTCATTCATAATAATGGTAAGGATAATCTTGGTAAATTTGATCCTAAGTCAGATGAAGGTCTATTTCTTTGTTACTCAAATGGGAGTAAAGCTTATAGGGTGTTTAATAAAAGAACATGTGTAGTAAAGGAATCAGTACATATAGTCTTTATTGAAACTAATCCTCTTACAAAATCTGATGTTGATGATAAAATTATCATTTCAAAATATTTTGAAAATCCAAATAAGGATAGTTCAACTGAGTGTCAACCATCTCAAGTTTATGAAAATGAATAATCAGATGAACATCCTCAATTTCCTCAACCAAAAGCATGAAAATACATCCGCAATCATCCCATCAATCAAGAGATTTGAGAGATGAGTGAAGGTGTACATACAAGAAAAAGATTTATTAACGAGGCTCAATTTTTAACCTTCATATCTTAAATAGAGGCTAAGAATGTTGAGGAAGCTTTAACTAAAAATGATTGGATAATAGCTGTGGAAGAAGAACTAAATCAATTTGAAAGAAATCAAGTTTGGGACCTAATTCCCAGACCTAATAATAATCCTGTCATTGGTTTAAAATGGGTGTTTAGTAACAAACTTAATGAATCTAGAATCATTGTCAGGAATAAAGAAAGATTGGTTTCAAAAGTTTATAATCAAGAAGAAGGCATTGATTATGATGAAACTTATGCTCCCATGGCTAGATTAGAAGCCATTCATATATTACTTGCTTTTGTATGCTTAATGGATTTTAAATTATTTCAAATAGATGTCAAAAGTGCTTTCTTAAATGGTTTTATTATGGAGGAAGTTTATGTTGAACAACCTCCAGGTTTTGAAGTTTATAAATTAAAGAAAGCTCTTTATGGTTTGAAGCAAGCTCCTAGAGCTTGGTGATTGATCTTTAATTGTATTAGTTTTCTTCTTGAATTTCTAGAGTTTTAGAGTCAGTTTTGGCCCATACATGACCTTTTTGTGCTTAAGTTGAGATTAGGAGTAATGTCATTTTGGGTTCATATGCCATGAATAATGATGCTATTGTGCCTAAATTCCATCATGAGCAAATGATACTACTAAATTTTTGTTATTTCATTTTAGGAATTCCGTGCAAAGGCAAAGGAAGCAGCTCTGGAAATTTTCGCCACGACATAATCACAGTTCGCCGCAGCCAAAGTTCAATCAAGCAAAACAAGGAACTCTAGGGAGAGGTTTGTCGTGGCAAACCACAAAGTTAGCCTGGGTGAATGTCGAATATCAGCACCAGATTTTTACTCTAGATGGAAATTAACCAGACCCAACCTTAGAGATCTGACCCGTGACGGTTTCTAATGCTAAATTAGGACATTTTCGACCAGAGAAGAAGGAGGCTGGAGAAGGAAGGCAGAAACACACACACCCTCATCTTTTCTCTCATCTACACACTCTCCAAACCCTACCTTCACCCATTTCTTTCACTATCCATCCATTCATCATGCTTAACTCATCCATTCAGAGCCTATTTCCATTACCTATAAAGAGCTTAGCATTTCCACCCTCTTGAAGATGGGATGAGTCAGAGTTCGAAGTGCCGAAAGGGGAGTATTTATTTTCAATCTGTATTTACATTATAGATTACTTAGAATCTGAGTTAGACATTGTGATTTGTATGTAAATACTTGGTCTCGGTCGTACCAAACTTGGATTATTGTGTATTTGGTTGTTTTGTGATTGACAAAGTGAAATGGAGTTCATTTTGCTTATTCAATGAGGTCTTATTGTTCTCTTCTATCATCCTAATTATGCTTGGTTTTAGAGTCAACATGCATGGAGTTGATTTTGTCACTTTGTAATTTCCGTACACACACTAAGAGAGCTTTAAGGATTTCATGAAATGGAGTTCATTGCATGTTATTCGTGACCTAACAAGGCGTGTGGGGATTTAGAAGGAGATCATCGTATAACGCTCTGAACCCATATGAATTGTTAGGGTTTGTGATCTCGAAAACTTAGTGTGAAAGTCAATACTCCACCTAATCTTTTGCAAACTGTGATGGCCCAATTCATTTTCAAGAGGAACCTACCATAACACTCCCATTTTAATCCAAATCTTCCTTATTTTTCTTTGCACTAGTTGCATAGCTTATCTTAAATTAAGAAACCATTTGCATTTGCATCCCAAACATAATCACAAGCTAAGGGCTATTGGTACACGACTAGCTTCCGATGAGAATGACCCTGGGGTTGTCACTATACAATCCTTGGAAATCAAAATTAATATTCTTGATACATTTTCAAAGCTAACCAACGATCTGAATTTACATTTTGTGGCTTAGTATGGATCAAGAATTTGGCGCTGTTGCCGGGGAAGCTAAGTGCCATTAGTTGTTAGATTGTGTTTTTGTTTGATAGTTTTACATCATTGTTCATAGTATAGAATTAGTCTGTTTATATCATTGCATTGATAGTAGTAATGACCTGTTTCATCTGCATTTTGCATCATTCCAAACTTTCGCCACGATAAATTTCTACTTTTGTCGTGGCTAAAACATGTTTTCAAAGAGAAATACCCTCTCGGGTATAGTACGCCGCGGCCAATTTCACATTTTGGCATGACCAATTTATGTTTTTATGTGGGAAATAGCTGTCTGTGTACTTTCATCGGGACCAAATTTTATTTTCGCCGCGACGAAATTTGATGTTTGTCGCGACCAAAGTTCGCTCATTGAACTATTTCTTTACATTCCATTTTTTCCTCTTTTCTAGTGCATGCATACATATCATATTTTCATCTTTCATTTCCCTTCTTTATTTTATTTAAATTGAAATCTTTTCATTTATTTTACCCCCAAACTCTCATTCTTTTGTAGGAAATTATGGAAGATCATTTCTCTCAAAGCCTTGCATCCTACAACATCGATTAGAGGATCTCCAAACATAGATGCACGATCAAAAGAGGTGTTCACTTGGCCATGAAGGTGATAATCCATTTCCCATTCCAACTTATGAACCACACCACCAACTCTCATCTCAAACCTTCCAACCATAAATTCCACCTCATAGACCATATTATGAACATCCTTCTCCATCATACAATCCATATTTTGAATCCATACAACCATTATATCAACCACCACATAACCCATTACCTTCGCAATATGAACCATATCAATACCACCTTTCACCATCATACTTACCTACCCCTAACTCTCCATATGAGCTATATGACTATCCCTTCCAACCACCTACCTTACACCAACCTCAACCATCATGTGAACCTTATCCTTCACCCAAACCTATCACACATTGACCGAGTGGACTAGATATCCTTCCTTCTTCCCAAAACTTAGATGATTTGACCAATGCCTTGACAAGAAAGTATGATACACTCAAGGAGAAATACCTTGTGTTACTCATGCAAGGGACATCAGAAAGTTTTGAGGAGATGGAACATATTGATGAATTCTTTACTGCATATTATGATCATATGTTGTGGATGAAAACTGAAGGCAGAGAGGGAAATTTATGGCTTGAAGAACCACAAGAGAATGAGCATGGAACTAGGACTCTCGCGTCAAATGACAATCTACATGTAGAGACTCCTCAAGCTCATGAACCTCCAGGTAATATCTTTCCTATCTTTGAGGAGAATAATTTACCTCTATCCACTACTGACTTTGTTGAATCTTCAATTGATGATAGTGAAGATGAGGTAGATGAGGATATTATTGTTGAGCATGCACATATGTTTGAAAATACTAATGCTCACTTGAATGCATGTTGCTTTCACTATCACTGCCTCCTTGTGTGCTAATCATGCTTTTCCTCCTAGTACTATACATGATGGGGATATAGAATTAAATGACAATTTACCTTGTTCTTGTGATGATAATGCCATATGCATACTTTGTATTGATGAAAAGAATGATAAACTTGTGGCATGGCAACAAAAGAACTTTGGTAAAGAACATGACAAATCTAATAGTACTAAAGATGCTAAAATTGATAAGCATGAACTTGTGGAGGATGATCCCCTAAGTAAGGATTCTAAAACTTCAATTAACAAAATCATAAATGAGAATGAATCCTTTCATGAAGATGAATCCATTAGTGACTATAAAGATGGTGTGCTAAGCTCCAAAAGTAATAAATTTTTAACTCCCACTTTAGAAGCACAAAAGGATTTTTACAATTTGATTGATTACTTGATTCCTATTAAAGGGAATCCTATTGACTTTCTTGGTTATGATTCATACTTGGAGAGTTGTGTTCCCATGATATTCTCAATTCATCTTATATCTCTCCATATTTGAATTCTTAGATTAGATACTGCTACTGATCCAATGTTTATTTTGTAGAATCAAACCAAGCAAAGTCGTGGCTACAAGTCCAATGTTTCAACGCCTCAACTCATTAATCAGGACCATCTTCCTAGATAGTCTAACATGGGAGGAGTTGAAATAAAGGAATTCATGCTTCTCATCCGGGATGAGAACTTCTCCTACAAGAGTCTAAGGAGATTTAAGCGGAAGGTTATCTCTTTCATCTCTTGTTTTCTTCTTATTGTCATATGATTGGTTGAACTTAATTGATTAATGATGAAAATAAGTGTAGGGAGGGGCAATCCAGTAAGAAGTAGAGTAGTTAGAATTTCATTTCATTCTGAATTCAATAAACTGACCTCATTTCGGTCTCTAACTTTCTTTAGGCCAAGTAGAGAATGAAAGAGTTGTTTGCTGTGAATTGATTGTCTAGATGTTTTTCCTAATACTGTTTTCCAAATTTCATTAAGCTTGTTTGGGAAGCCATTCTTCCCAACGGTACACATAAGCCGAGACAAAACCATCTCGAAATCTGTAAAAACCATCTTGAAATCCATAAAAACCATCTTGAAATCCGTAAAACCATCTCGAAATTCCCAAAATGCCTCGAAATCTGTAAAATCCATTTTCTCAACGGAGTTCCCAAACGAGCACATTACATGTGTGGATGATTATTTGATAGTGCTTGCGAATGCTGCGTGCTTTGATTTTTAAATCTTACCTTCCAATCATTGAGGATAATGGTTGATCTAAGTGTGGGGGAGATTTAATTGAAATTGTTCCCAAGCAATATCTTGACTTTATCTTGCAACTGAATTTTTTTAAGGGATTATGTTGGGCTATTTTTGTCTCAAAACTGGGGAAATTTCAAATTTATTTAAACTTTTTCGTAGTATATGTTGAATTTTCAGAGAAATTTAACTACATTTTTGGTGTCTGACCCCTTTAGTCGCGGAAAAAGTCCTTTAATAAGGTAGTTCAGGCTCTCAGGTGTATTTCGCCGTGACCATCTTATGGTTACACCGCAGCGAAAAGTTACTAGCACACTGAACCACCTCTCGGGTGTTATTCACCATGACCAATTTTGTGGTTAGCCGTGGCGAAACCTTTAGTGCTTTAAAAAAAGAAAGAAAAAAATTTATTAGGTTTTGAATCCTAAAATAAAATTTCTCTCACCATTACTACCTTTAACTCCTGAGCAATGTTTATGAAACTATGATCTTCATAGCTAATGCATTGGGAGGTTGATGCATGAGTTTAAGGATCAAAGTTTTTGGTTGATTGCGTTTTTCAAGTTATCTACAAGTGATAAGTGTAGATCAGTTTCTAAAGTAACTCTGTGTTTTTGGTTCTTGAGACTGTTTAATTGAAACTTAAGCCTTGTCGTGAGGATATTTGGACCTAATTTCATTTAATTAGAGTGAGTCTGTCTTGATTCATAGTCTCTCTAGAACTTATCTTTACTCTTAATCAAAGCTTGATGATCCAATATTTTGTGAAAATGATAAAGGCCTTCATTTCGAAACCCTTCGTTTAGCCCAAACACAAACTTTTCATTATTTCATCCTTTGCTACCCCTTTGGGCCATTCATTCTTGAAAACCAGCATTTGGAAACACTACCTTTATATGTTCAAGCGTATGTTGAAGAAAATGTTTATTCTACAAAAAAATAAAAAAAGAAAAAAGAAAAAATGATGAATGATATAAAAAAGAGAAGAAGAAATAAAGAGAAAAGAAATTAGAGACTGAAAATATATATTTCTCTAAAAGTCTTGCAAAGTACTAAATGATTATATCCTTTGGGTGCTGTATATTCAAGAATTCATTTCATTATTTCACTTCATTACGTTTAACCCCATCATCCACTTTAAACTTTAAAGCCCTCTTAATTCACATTATATCGATCTTGTGGTGGAGAGGTAGAATAATTACATGCATATGGTAGAGATTCGAACAAGCAGACCATGAGCGAAAATTGTCCTTGCATGGTGAGCGGAGAGAGACACTTTTACCTTTTTGAGAGGAGGTTTATTTTATTTGGTCTCTTGAATTGAATTCTCTTAGAGTTTAATTTAGAATTGTCTCTACTATTATCATTGATAGTTCCTTGACGAATGTTTTTTGCCAAATTCTGTAGTCCTGGACTCATGAGTATATTTTCTAGATGTATTGATCATTTTTGAGTTTGTAAAGAGCTTTATCCAGGAGTACAAAGGTTTAAGTGTGGGGGAATTTGATTGAGCTTTAATTGTATTAGTTTTCTTCTTGAATTTCCAGAGTTTTAGAGTCAATTTTGGCCCATACATGACCTTTTTGTGCTTAAGTTGAGATTAGGAGTTGTTGATTTGGATTAATGCAATTTTGGGTTCATATGCCATGAATAATGATGCTATTGT
>JANTPZ010143239.1:0-13119 GCA_025593235.1 Vachellia pachyceras | reverse complement strand
TAAATACTATATAATTTACTGGATTTTCCATATTTTTCTCTAAATTTTTGGAGGGCTCCTTGTACCTTAAATAATTATTTTTCCCTTTTTCGCCCTTCAAAATTATATAAATAAAAATCTAATTTGAATTTGGAAAATCCGTGTTTCGTAATTGCGATCCATAAGTAGAGATCTATTTATTGGGCATCTGTAAATTTTCTGATATTTTGGTCAACTGGTTGACTTTTTGACTTTGACTTTGACTTTGTCAAATGACCAAAATGCCCTTCAACTTTCTCTACTTTTTCCAAAATTACCATTTTGCCCTTACTTTTGATACTGAAAGACCTTTATGTGTTTGTTCTTTTATTAAATGACATATGGGTCCCTTCCCAGAAGGTCACCCATCCTGGGATTGCTCTAGGGCGAGCACGCTTAACTCTGAAGTTCCTACAAACTTCCATGCACCAGACCAATTCTGATTCTGCGACTTCCGGCCTAACAGCATCAACTTTTGTTACTCTTTCTATCTGTACTTATTTACAGAAAATGGTGGATATTACAGTTTAGCCCTTTTTATCCAATGACCATATTGTCCTTGGTCTTTATAATTAATAACATTTATGTCCCTGGCTTACATTCTTAGAAATCTCAAAGCCTGAGGACTAAATAGACCAGGGTCTTTTTGGTCCACCGACATCTCTTCCTTTTGTACTTTTATTTCTTGGCCTTGTCTTATCTTATAACTATCGATTTGGCCTCTATGTCGGCTTACAGAAAAGGGTGGATATTACAGTATCAAAGGCCCTAAAAATCAATTATTTACAAAATAATGAAAAGTATGACCATTTATCCATAATCAATTTTAATTTCATGTAATTGCAATTAATAATAATTAATGTAATTAACATCAATGAAAGCCCACTAATATCATCAAAATCCTCTAAAATGCTACAAATATAATAGATAAAATATGATTAATTAATTAATCAAGACAACAAATAATGACAGCATCAAACATTAATTAAGATAATAACAAATAAAAAATTTGATGTTCTCTTCCAACTACAGGTCAAGCTTACAAAAATCCAACTCAAACGTGATCCTTATTTTCATTTTAGTAAAATAGTATGAGATGCCTTCTACATTTTCTTAAAGTACATGTTTATTTCTATAAATTTATGTCCATGTTTAAGTTCAGTCCTTTAATTTTATAACATATATTTCTAATCCCTTAGTGTTAATACAATACAATACAATCAGTGTTTATACTAAAAAAAATGTTAACTTAGCAAATCTACATAGTGACTCTAAATTAAATGCTCATATATTAATATTTAATTTAAAATGTGTAAACTGAAAAATATTTAAAATAAAACCTAATGAAGATGCGGTCCAATCTCAAGTTAACGAAAAAATCCATTAAAATATTAAAAAATGTTATATCGAATGATTAAATGTTAAGCATGATTTGTCAACATTTAATCCTATAGTTACTATTTAAGTTCATTGAGCTAACTTTTTTTATTGACGAGGCTAACGACTAAAAACTTTATAAAATTTAATGTAAGCTTCAATGATTGAACTTATATAACTCCTTTTCTTGTTTATAATCTAATTAAGGATACTACAAATTTTTTATTCAAATTAAGTGAAGTAGGTGTTTAATTACCATACATTTTGATCTATTTATGTGTCGTCATAATACGTCTTCCGTTGCAGTGAATGCAATAGTGACATTTTGAAGCATATGGATTGGATATATGTAATGTGATGTGACGACTTTTTGTACACACACAGCTATACAAATTGTTCTTGGCATGATGGTTAGATTGAAAACTAAATATGGGACTCACATTTCTTCAAGCCATTGGACAAGATGGCACGTATTTTATTGCATTTTAGTGAAGCAAACGATAGATTAGATTATATTTAAAAAAAACGTATGATGAACTCCACCTTACATGTTATGATTGAATGGAAAACCCATGTGTTTTTATTGGTTATTATCCTAATTTAAGCCAAATCATTACAAGTTATGGGTCGAAAGATGTAAAGTTGGTACAAGTTATCATTAAGATTCAAATGACAAGCACAGCTACCGGCAGGTTGAATCATCTGTCATAGATGTCCATGATTTTGATGATAACAAAACTTTGAAGTTTATGATATTTCACAATGAATTATGATTCAAATGTTGAATATGTCTCTACAAGGGAAGACTAAATTTAATAATAATTTTATCTTTATAAGGTTTTTACTTGTAATGACCGTTTTGAGAAGTAACTAGCTAAGCTGGTTTCTTGGTAAATTTCTATTTCAGATCAAAACCATTTGAAAAACCCATGTTTCACTTTAGCTTCCGGTTCAATATGTGAGTCGATCCAAACATTCAAGGACTTTTTTTTTTTTGGGACGAAAAACATTCAAGGGAACTAAATTGAAGTGGAAGAATGAACAAACATTATTCAATGCTAAAAATCAATTTGCTTAAGGAACAAGAAAAGGAATATTTGTATAAATTGGTTTTATGCATCTATATTATAAAAATATTTTTGAAATTATTTTTTCTCATGAAATAAGTCAATTACTGATGACAATAAATTTAAATTTTAAATTTTATCAGGAATTGTTTTTAGATGAAATTGAGTTTGGGCTTGTGTTATGTCAACTGGTCTTATTAAAAAAAAATCTGAATGGACCTGTATGATTGAATGTATGGCTGTGTGGGTTGAAGCAGAAACAGTGCATGTCAAATAGGCCCATACAAAAGAATATAGAATATATTTTACCACATAGCAAAATTAAATGTGCATTGGGCCTAACCCACTAGATATTAAGTCCAGATGATATCGAACAGGGTGGAAATTCCAATAGAACTAGTGACATGGTGACAGCCCTTGTGATGATGAGGAGATGCCCTTGTGATGATGAGGAGATCAGGGCACCTAACAAAATGGATATAGGGGTAAGTGCGTCTAGCACTATAAAATATTTTTTTGTATGTATCCGATATCCTAAAGTGTTTTACTGTATGCATAGCATTCTAAATTATTTTAATGTGAGGATATCACTCAGGTTCCTATCAAAATAATAATATAATTATTATTATTATGGTAGCTCTTCACTTGTCATTGAGGATTTTTTTGATAGTTTTCTCTTGGTAGGGACATGAGTGATATTCTCCCTATTTTATTAGATGTGTCTGGCACCCTAAAACATTGTATTTTAATGTATAAAAAACCCACAAGTATTTTTTTCAAATGTGTTCAGCATTCTAGATTACCTATATTGTTAATCAAGCATGTAAAAAGAGTCAATAAATATGGAAAGTCACCTATAATCCATCTGGAGTTGATAAAGAAGATGCAAACTAAAAGGACTTGATTAAAAAATGAGGTAAACCATGTTGAAATGCGAATTAGCTCCCCTGAAATTTAAAGACAAAATTAATGGTATTCAAGTTTTTTAATTTAAGTATAATATGTCAAAAATGACATAAATAAGAGGGGCTGAGTATTATTGTGGCAAACATAAATTGCAACAACATGCATTTTAGAAGCTGGCACTCAAATACACTCAGAAGTGAGGCACGTTAGAGCCACTTAACGAATAATTTTATTTAATTGTGACAAAGTGCTAGGCATTAACTTAGCATCCAGCACAATAATCACTTGTTCAGCATAATTTTATTTAGCTGCGACAAAATGCTAGAAAATATCTAAGCTTCTAGCACATTATTAATCATCCGTTTAGACACTTCAGATGATTCAACTTTGAAGAAAACGAAACCCATAGGGTATTCTGTGATAGCCAAAAGCCTCAATCCCTTATCAGTGGATATCCCAATATGTCCACAAGAATCACCTTCAGTGGGACAAAACACGATCTTATAGGCAGATATACCAAATTGTTGAATCTTGAACACACCCTTGAGAGTATTCTCGTACCCAGTGATTTTCACAGACTTGAACCCGTCCTCTTCTTCAACAATAGTCCACTTTGAGGGCAAAGTAACACAATTTGGTACTTCTCCCTCAACAGAGAAGAAGTCCACTTCATCGTTGGTTCGGAGGAATCCAATTCTTAATCAAAAGTTTTGAGAGACCCGTGAAAATTATTTTTCTTGATATGGAGACCCGTGAAACTTTTATTGAATAAATTAATTTGGTTTATGCATGACCGAATCCCGATTTTTAGTTAAATTCGAGATATATTTTCATATGTTCGGAGAGTTATAAATTGAAGGAAATAAATTCGAATTTTAATAAGATATCAATTTTGTGCATTAGTTGAGGATTTTAATGTAAATATCATAATTTTAAATAAAATACAAGTACCCAAAGAAAACAGAATAAATAATAATTATAACCTGCAATTCTGAAACTAAGAAAATATAGTTTTCTTAATTTTTTTTCCTTTTTTTTGTTTTATCTGCTTCTATTCTCAGCCTCACAAGTGGGTGAAAGTTGAAAGGCTTATCCATAAGAAACACGCCACGACGAACACGTTTCAATAGTCTTCTTCATCGTTTTCTTCTTCTGAATCGGAGATCATGGTAGGGATAACGAAGTCTGCTGTTCTTCTTCCCCAGAATTGTTCATCATGAACAGAGGAGGACCACTAGCAGACACCGGTGGACCTGAGCTAAGAGGACACCTCCGTCGCTGCGATTCTTATTCCTTTCCGACGAGTCTCTCCAGAGAGGGAGAGATTCATCATCGTTTTCAATGGCCGGAGTTTGAGATCATCTCGCTCATCTTCTAGGTAAAATGGCCGACAAAAGTAATAACGTATAATTACTGACTTATTTACAATAAAAAATAATGGAAATTGAGAAAAATCTCATGTCGAAAATCTTATTTGTTAACGGACTTCACAGATTCATATGCATAAAAGTATTGATGCTCTGCAAATTCTGTCCACACAGTATGGATACTCTGATATAGGTTTTTTTGTTAAATTTTTTTACGAATAAAAATTTCTATGGGGTTAACTTAGTTTTCTAAAATAAAATATCGTGATGATTAACGGACTTCTGTAATTTTTTTATTCTTAACGAACTTAGTTTTTAAGAATAAATAAAATTGTGAATTTTTCAGTATTTCTAGTAGAAATTTCACGTAATATTAAAGAATTCAAGATTCATTTAAGTTCACCGTATTTTGCCGAGATTTATTAAATGTCCAAATATTCTATGAATAATAATTTCAAAGCATGGTGTTAGATTTAAATCGACAAAAAATAAGTTATTAAGGAAATGATCAAATGCACTCAGGCAACTTAAACACACGATGATTGAGTTCATGTGATTGTTATCTGACAATAATTATATTAGACTTTATAGTACCATATGTCAAATAATTATATAAAAAAGTAAATAGATAAAAGCAGGACACAAAATAAAAGATAAAAAACAAAATTGGGGCAAAAATTAGATGTGACAAACTGACGTGCAATTTTGTGCTGCAAATTTATCCCCAATAAAATGTGACATTTTAACTTGTGATGGAATGATCTCGCAAATTAAACAGTTTATTAGGACATGCTTTTCCTTGATTAGAAAAACATATTTAGAGTTTTAATTGGCTTAATTTGTGTTTAGTCAACTAATAATTTGACGTCATTTTGACAAATTTCTCACCCTTAAAATAAGCAATAAAACATTTACTTATTAAATATTTAACACTTTTTAAATGTGTTTCCTTCATTAACAGTATATCAATTTTGAGAAAAGAATTCTTTAGTTGACAAACCATTTTTTCAAATTTCATACAATAAGTCAGATCTTGAAAAATTACATAAATATTGGTGTATCCTATTCTTTCACTTCAATTTATGCTATCCTTAGTTCTTCTTTCCACATTTGTTTAGGCATTAAGACGTACCAATGAAAAATATAATGCAAGATCAATTAGATTCGTACATATACTATAACTAAACATTTAATCAAGCATGTAAAAATAGCCAATGAATATGGATTGTTGCATTTAATAGTTAAATCCATCTGGAGTTGATCAAACTAAAAGGACTTCATTCAAAAAATGAGATACACTATAAAGATTTATGAATTACTTCTGAAATTTAAGGACAAAATTAATGATATTTAAGGTTTTTTTTTTGTTTCAGTAAAACATATTGAAAATGACTATTTTTTAAGTTGTGACAACACAAATTTTAGGAGCTGCCAAACCAATATAAACACTCAGACGTGAGATCAACTAAAGCCACGGCAGGCATATTTTTATTTTGTGGTGACAAAGTGCTAGGAATTATCTAAGCTTCCAGCACATTAATCACTTGTTCAGCATAATTTTATTTAGTTGTGACAAACTGCTAGAAACTATCTAAGCTTCCAGCACATTATTAGTCATCTGTTTAGACACTTCAGATGATTCAACTTTGATGAAAATGAAACCCATAGGGTAATCCTTGATAGCCAAAAGCCTCTTTCCCTTATCAATGGATATCCCAATATCTCCACAAGAATCACCTTCAGTGGGACAAAACACGATCTTATAGGCAAATGTACCAAATTGTTGAATTTTGAACACACCTTTGACAGTATTCTCATACCCAGTGATTTTCACATACTTGATCTCGTCCTCTTCTTCAACAATAGTCCACTTCGAGGGTGAAGTAACACAATTTGGTACTTCTTCCTCAACAGAGAAGAAGTCCACAATAGTGTTGGTTCGGATGAATCCAATTCTTAACGGGGACGCAATTGTCCATGGCAAGCCATTGTTGGTATCGATGGGGAGGGAGGGATATGGGCCAACACTAAGAGGGCAAGTTTCGTTTCCTGTCTTTTTGAGAATCATGCCACCACCTGATGGCCATATAAATGGATGGATGTGGTAAGAGCCACCGTTGTTTACGATGTCGCCATTAGTGTCCAGGACGACCGAGGCTTTGGCTGCAGAGGCGATGAAGGCGAAGAGAACAAAGAGAGCAAACAAGGAACGCTTCATCATTGGTAGGTTGAGAGAGAGAGAGCGAGAGATGCCTTTATTTTTATGCGATTTGTGGTTGCGTGGAAACGGGAGAGCCAAAGGGTTCTATTTATAGAACATGTGATGGAGAGTTTAGGCATTTAATTATTGAAGGGAGACAAATTTATGAAAAAGACAATCAAAAGTTTTGAGACATGTGAAAATATTTTTTATTGATATGGAGTGAAACTTTTATTGATAAATTAATTTGGAGATATTTTCAAATGGTCGGAGAGTTATCAATTCAAGGAATTTACTTCGAATTTTAGTAAGATATCAATTTTGTGTATTAGTCGAGGATTTTAATGTAAATATCATAATTTTAAATAAAAATAAAAATACCAAAAGAAAAAGGAATAAATAATAATCATAACTTGCAATTCTGAAATTGAGAAAAGAATAAATAATAATCATAACTTGCAATTCTGAAATTGAGAAAATATAGTTTCCTTGTTCTTTTCCTTTTTTGGGTTTTATCTGCTTCTTTTTTCAGCCTCACACCTGTGTGAAAGTTGAAAGGCTTATCCGTAAGAAACACGCCACGAGGAATACTGTTCACATGTACGTTTTAATAATCTTCTTCTTCGTCGTCTTCTTCTGAATCGGAGAACATGGTAGGGACAATGAAGTCTGCTGTTCTTCTTCTCCACAAGTCTTCATCATGGAACGGAGGAGGACCACTAGCAGACACCGGAAGACCAGAGATAAGAGGACATCCCGTCGCTTTGATCCTTATAATCTTCCTTTCCGACGAGTCTCGCAAGAGAAGGAGAGATTCATCATCGTTTTCAATGGCTGGAGTTGACATCTGGTTCATCGTGTAGGTAAAATGGCCGAGAAATACAAGATCAATTAGATTGCGTACACATAAATAATCATTTAATCAAGCATGTAAAATAGCCAATAAATATGGATTGTTTCCTTTAGTAGTTAAATCCATTGTTAAATTCATCCGGAGTTGATCAAACTAAAAGGACTTGATTCAAAAAATGAGATGAACTATAAGGATCTGTGAATTACTTCTCCTGAAATTTAAAGACAGCATTAACGATATTTAGCGTCTTTTTTTCTCTGTAAATTTATAAATAAGATTATATGAGATTTTTTAAAGTTTTGAAAAACATAAATTGATACAACATAAATTTTAGAATCTGGCAAACAAATATGCGAACTCAGACTTGAGATCAGCTACAGCCATATAGGACCTACATAATTTTATTTAGTTGAGATTAAGTGCTGGGAATTGTCTAAGCTTCCATCACATTATAAATCACTTGTTTATACACTTCAGATGATTCAACTTTGACGAAAACAACACCCTTTGGAACGTATAAAAAATCTAAAGGGATATCATCAGTTATATCCATCAAACGCCTGGTGCTGGACATCCCAATACCTCCACAATAATCACCATCAGAGGGACAGAACATGATGGTATAGGAAAAGTTAATAGATGGTGTAATCTTAAACACGGCCTTGAGACTGTTCTCGTACCCACTGATTTTCAGATACTTGATCCCATCCTCTTCTTCCACAATAGTCCACTTATACGGCGAAGAAACACAGCTTGGAACTTTTTCCTCAACAGAGAATAAGTCCACAATAGCGTTGGTTGGGATGATTCAAATTTTTAATGGGGACGCAATTGTCCATGGCAAGCCGTAGTCCTCAACAGAGGGCAAGTTTCGTTTCCTCCCTGGAAAAGAGTCATGCCAGCATCTAATGTCCATTGGAATTGAAGGATGTAGTAAGCGCCACCGTTGATACTAGAAGTGTCAGATTAGAGTTCATTTTATGCTCATTGGAACCACTTTAGATGACTTAGAATATATATATAGCCAAATCTGGAAATTTATTGATTAATGGCTACTATTCATTTGATAATTCCAGAATTTTTGACTAACTTTGAAAATTCATAATTAATTCTATAAAATTGAAACCGAGTAGTTCCATGACCTATGGAAAGCTCTTATTAGTTCTTTGAAGGAAAAATAATTTCGGGAACCAAACAAGTCAGAATCAGTAACAAAGTTTGGTGCGGAATTTACTGTTCATATGGTCAAAAACTGAATTCCAGATTTTAACCGTGACTTTGAAAAATCACCATAAATCGGACACAGATCCAAAATTAACGTTTTACCTATGGATTTAAAACCCATTGTTTGTACTTTAAGCATGCAAAATATCAATGTTAGATTTGAGCTATAACATAGTTAAAACATTTTCCAAAGGTCTCTGCCTCAAAAAACATTACGGTAAGCGTTTAACTTATTTACATGCCAAAATAAGGAAGAGCAACTAATACCCATAATTCCTCAAGCATTTACTCCATCCTCCTTGATGGTTCAGCCCCTAAAATGTGAACCTGGGGTTTCAGACTGGCAATAGATTTTCATTTCTGCTTTATGAATCATAACGGTAAGATTAATGTCTCAAAAATTAAAGCACTGCAACTAGCAATAAGAAAGAACTAACTGTTTCTACTTCTTTGCCCTCATTTAGGTTTGTCGTGCCCATGCAAAAACAAGTTCCAGCAAACTTTAATATCATTTTCAAAAGATAAATTCATAAGGGCATAGTTCTAATTCATTGCTCACATTTAGGCTGTTTCACAACGCACCACTGATTCCCCTCTAGTAGGATATCCTTCGGCCTCTTTGTAGCGCACAGATTGGGAAGGGGAAAAAAAGGAATATACTGCGCGCAGATTGGAGGGCAAGGGGTAAGACCAAGAAATTTCTGAGTCTGACAGCATTTTTCATGAAGAGACTGAAAGCCAAAAGGGAGGTTACCCAAGACGCTGTCGCATGGTAAGACGGATTTGAAGGGGGCCACATTTTTATGAATTTGAATTAAGAAAATTGAAGAAGCGGGGTGACAAAGTTTTAACAAAGAGAATATGTAAGATAGAATATTAAAAAAATTTAAAAAAAAACTTTTAATCTCACTTTCCATATTTGTTTAAATCCAACTAAAAAAAACCCTTTCCCTCCCCTCACACCTGATAAACCTTATAATCTCGTTTGGTTTGATTCAAGAGGAGAGGATTACATACTGAAGGATTTCAGGCGTACCTAACAAAATAAACGTTGATGCAGATACACACACAGAAGATGGATCATAGACTGGATCCAGATTACGAGACACAGCAAAAAAACCTTACTTTGAGAGAAGGAGAGAAGGAATCTTTCAGAGGAAGAGAGACTGGGAATTTCTTGTTCTGTATGTTGTTGTTGAGAATGCAAGCAGGTGAGATTCATAAATTAAATCGTGCGGTAATTGTTGTATATTCATGTTTTTACCCTAAAATGGATTCTGGGCCTAATCCACTAAGGGTGACCCATATTCCAACATCTCCCACTCACACTTGGTAGATTAGGAATTGTGTGGGCCTCGTCCTTCTCTCTTCCTCCTTTCATACTAGGTGCTTTGTAGTGACCACATGACCATTACGTCTTTTAGATGTTTGTACTAGAAATCCCGCTTTCACAAGACCAGCACAAGATAATCTTTCTCTATTTAGCTCGAATTTTGTATTTTGCCTCATATGTCCTAGATTTAACTAAGAATACACTTTCACTTGACGAATCTAATCCCTCTCAAGTCAACACAAGACTTAGATCGTCTATTTCATATGCGTGGTATCCACACTTATAAAATCACAAAATTGATGTCATAAGGTACATGTCACAGACATCAGCATAGTCAGGGGATCTGCGATCATACTCTTGGTCGAAATGTGTTGTAAATTAATCACTTCTGTGCTACATAATCTCTTACAAAGTTAATCTTAATATCAATGTGCTTTGTCTTGCTATAATATTTAGGATCTTTTATGTAGGATATGGCTGCCCTATTATCACAATATATTAGCATAGGATTTGTACTCTCATTCCCAAATCCAAGGTGTTCAATAAATCTTTTCAGCGATATAGCCTCCTGCACTATCGCAGTGCAAGCCACAAACTCGGCTTCCATTGAATGCAAGGCTATGCACGGCTGCTTCTTGCTTCTCCAACTTATGGCACCATTATTCATCAAGAAAGTATAACCTAAAGTTGACGTTCGTTCAACTTTGTCTCTACGTACCTACATCAGCATCAGAGTATCCAACGAGCCGCAAATCGCTTCCTTGATAAGTAAGTGCATAATCTGATGTGCACTTTAAGTATCGCAGTATCCTTTTCATAACTTTTCAATGTTGTTCGCCAGTATTTGACTGGAACCTACTTACCAGTCCAACTGTGAAACAGATATCTGGTCTTGTACACATCATCGCATACATTAGACTTTTAACGGCACTAGCATAAGGAATTCTTTCCATTCTTTTCTTAGCTGACTCAGTATTGGGACACATTTCAATATTCAAGCCAACTCCAGTAGCTACCGGGGTGTTTAAGGGATGGCAATCACTCATGTTGATTTGCTCGAGAATTTTCTTAATGAATTCTCTTGTGAAAGAAGAGATAGAACTCTCTTTGAACGATCCCTCTGGATTTTAACTGTAATACCCACCTTTTTCTGTAAACTAACATAGAGGCCAAATCGTTAGTTAAGAGATAAGACAAGGCCCAGAAATAAAAGTACAAAAAGAAGAGATGTCGGTGGACCAAAAAAACCCTTTAGTCCCAAGGCTTTGAGATTTCTAAGAATGTAAGCAGGGATATAAATATTATTAAGTATAAAGATCAAGGGCAATATGGCCATTGGATAAAAAGGGGTTAAACCAGTAGTCAAAAGTCAAGTTAGAGCTCATGGATAGAAAGTACGGAAAAAGTTGATGCTGTTGGACCATAAGTCGCAGAATCAGATTTGGCCCGGTGGATGAAAGCTGGTAGGAATAGTAAAGTTAAGCGTGCTTATCGCGAGAGCAATTCAAGGATGGGTGACCTCCTGGGAAGTTGTCCCAGGAATCAGAAACCAAAAGATCAAGGGCCAAAGGGAAAAATGGGAATTTATGAAAAGGTAGACTGTAAAAGGGCATTTTGGTCATTAAGAGAAAGTGTAAGGGCATTTTGGTCATTTGACAAAGTTAAAGTCAAAAAGTCAAACAGTTGACCAAAAATCAGAAAAATTCACAGATGCCCAAAAGATAGAGCAGACCTCACTGATTACCAGAAATTCAACCAATTGTTGAAATTCGGTCTGGATAAGGAATTATGGAATTTTAAAGATTTAAGGTTGAAAATATTTATTTAAGGTATCAGGAGTTCTCTAAGACAAAAAACCAGAGTCTAGAAAAATTCAGGGAATTTTGTAGTATTTTACAAAATTATTACCCAAGGTACGATTTAGGCAATTTTCCCGAACATAAGGAAAAAGGCCCGAAAAATCTCCAAAAGTATAATTTATTACAAAAAAATTAATTTATAACAATTTGGAAGGTATTTTGGGGAAAGATGAACGGCTAGAGTATCAATGAAAAATGTAGGAAATTACAAGGCCCTAAAAATGATTTATCCTAAGGTTTCATGTTTTCAGGAGTATTAAACAGGATAAAGTAATCCTGTTAATTTTGGCTGGATTAAGGGACAATTTGAGGATGATGATTTGAATATATTTAAGAGGGAATTATGGAGATTAAATAATGATGAAAATAGTTTCAGAAAAGTAGAAAAAGATTTACCGGAATAAAGTTAAGTTTACTAGTAAAAAGTGTAATCGGTAGAAGTAACCGAATGAAATTTGGTTTGGTTAGTGTAACCAAACCATAACCAGATTTTTTAAGCCTCCATGATGACATTTTGACTAGCCAATGAGAGTGGAACAAATGGTGGAGGTGTGGCTAAATCTTAGCCTTTGGATTAACCTCCTTAATGAAATTAAATCCTAGCCCTTGATTCTTTTAATGAGAGTTTTATAAATTCATTTTCTCCTCTTCCTCCCACCATGAAAACCGACTTTTGGGGGCTGAAAATGAGAGAAAGAAGATGCCATGGGAGGAGCTTCAAGAGGAGAAAAATTCAAAGAAATTCAAAGGTAAGAAGCTTTCTCATACAAATCTATACATCAATTTCTTCCTCTCAACTTCCTCTACCATTCTATCAGTTTAGATTTTTGGTTTTGGCTCTCTTTTGGTGGCTGGAAAGTTAGGGTTCATGAGAGGAAAAATGAGAAAGAGAGGGATTTAGGGGAAATAAATGGT
>JANTPZ010143232.1:0-22425 GCA_025593235.1 Vachellia pachyceras | reverse complement strand
AGAAATAGACCTTCATCTGACTTAGGATCAAACTTACCAAGATTATCCTTACCATTATTATGAATGAAGCATTTGCTGCCAAAGACATGAAGGTGAGACAAATTTGGTTTTCTTCCCTTGAACAGCTCATATGGTGTCTTTCCAAGTGATGGCCTTATATATGCTCTATTTGAGATATAGCAAGCTGTGCTTAGAGCTTCTGCCCAGAAAACTTGTGACACCTACTTCTCTGTCATCATTGCCCGTGCCATATTAGCAAGCACTCTGTTCTTTCTCTCCACCACTCTATTTTGCTGGGGAGTTCTTGGTGCTTAGAAATTGTGGTCAATTCCTTCACTTTCACAGTATGGTACAAAGTCTCCATTTTCAAATTCTCATCCATGATCTGTTCTAATGGAAATAATAGACATACCTTTCTCATTTTGGACCTTTTTGGCAAAAATAGTGAATAATTCAAATGTTTCATTTTTAGAGGCTAAAAATATGGTCCATGTGAATCTGGAAAAGTCATCAACGATCACTAGAGTATATAAATTTCCTCCTAACCTTTTCACCCTAGCTGGACCCATCAAATCCATGTGAAGTAGTTCAAGAGGCCTTTTATATGAAAGCTCAGTTTTTGATTTGAAAGATGATTTGGTTTGCTTTCCCAATTGACAAGCATCATATACCAAGTCATTTTTGAATTTGAGTTTTGGAAGCCCTTGAACTAGTTCATTTCTGATTAATTTGTCAAGTTAATGTATGTTTACATGAGCCAATCATTTATGCCATAATTGGGTTTTATCAGATTGACTAATTAAGTATGAGTTTGAAAAATTCTTTTCTAATTCAATAGTGTAGCAGTTACCATCTCTAGGGGCTTTGAGTTGAATGTTCAGCTTCTCTTTATCAATGGTGAATTCTTTCTTGTTGATGATGAAACATTCTTCAGAGTCAAATATCACCCAATTGCCTCTGTCTGTGCTTTGACTAACACTGAGGAGATTGTGGCAGAGACCTTCCACGTGATATACATCTTTTACAGAAGTTCCATTCATATTAGCTATTTCTCCTACTCCTGTAATTCTTCCCGATTGATTTCCTCCGAAGCTTACTTTTCCACCATCTTTGGCTTTCAGGTTGACAAATCTGCTTTTGTCACCTGTCATGTGTCTTGAGCATCCACTGTCAATGTACCATTTGTTTGTTTTGGATGCTTTAAGACATACCTGCAAGAAGATCATTTAGTTGTTTTAGGTACCCAAGTTCTGTTGGGTCCTTGTGGGTTAGTATTTGGTGCCTTTGGAACATAAGTTCCTTTTGGTACCCATTTATAAGTGCCTAAAGCTTTGTTTTTCTTGAAATAGCAATTTCTAGTTCGATGGCATTTTCTATTACAGTAGCTGCAAAAAGCAAAGGGTTCTGAGGAATGAACAGACTTTTGAAAATAATTCAAATAACTCTTGTTACCATGCTTTTTCTTTCCTTTATGTAAATCATTTTGAGGAGTGTATCCTATACCACTTCTATCATTTGTAACTTTTTGATTTTTCAGAATTACCTGAAGCATTTCACTGCCTTGAGTAAATTTCTGAAGAGTTTTGGATAACTTCTCATTTTCATTTTTCAAAATATCGCATTTTGAACAAACATTGATGGCAACAGGTGTTTCAGCTGATTTTTCAAGTTCTTTGACTCTTTTTCTCATAAAAGACAGTTCTTTAGCAAACTTGAGTAACTCAATATACATTTCATCATAATCTTGATGTAATTCATCATAGCTAGGTTCAACAATTACCTCTTCTGTGTCAGATTCTTCTTATTGGGCCACAAGACAAAGGTTAGCTTCTTCCTCTGCTTCACTCTCTTCTTCATTTGAGCTGTCACCCCAGATGCCTGAGACATAGGCCTTTTTCTTTTTGAAGTATTTTGGTTTCTTCTTGTCCTTTTCTTTTTCTTTGTTCTGAGCTGCTAGCTATGGGCATTCAGCTTTCATATGTCCAGTCTTGTTGCATTTATAACATATGATTCTACTTGACGTTCCTTTTTTAGGCCTTCAGAAGTTTTGATCCTTTCTGTACATACGTTTAAACTTACTGACGACCATTGCCAGTTCTTCATCCTCTACATCTTCTTCATCATTCTCTGATTCAGGTTCCTTTTCTTTCTCCTTAATGGTTTTGAGAGCCAGCCCCTTTTTCTTTTTCTCTTCAATGTTTGACAACTCCTTTTTGAATTTCTGCTTGCTTTCATACTCAGCAATACTTCCAAAAAGAGCTGCTACTGAAGTCATTGATTCTCCACGGGATTCTTCTATAGCTGTGACTTTGGCTTCCCATTTGCTGGACAAAACATTTAGGATTTTTCTCACTTGAGAACGTTGATCATATGTTTTGCCAAGGGCTGCCAATTTGTTGATGAGATGTGTGTGACGCATTTAGAATTCAGCAATGGTTTCTTCATCTCTCATCCTGAGTAAATCATACTCAGTGGTCAACATGTTGACTCTGCTTTCTTTCACTGCTTCTGTGCCTTCATATGCTATTTCCAATGCATCCCACATATGTTTTGCTGAAGGTAGAGTGCAAACTTTGAAGAAGTCATCTTCATTTAATGCAGCTTGTAACATCAAAACAGCCTTTCTGTTTAGCAACATCTTTTTCTTATCTTCATCTTCAAATTCTGCTTTAGTTTTGGGAACCAGCTGGTCTTTGTCATTTTTCATAGGCACAATGTTTCCTGTTTCAAAAACAACCCATAGATCAAAGTCAATAGCTAAAATAAAGTTTTGAAACTTGATTTTCCAGAAAGAAAATTTTTGGCTGTTGAAGCCTGGAGGTCTGGTGTTGATGCTCCGTCAGCTATAATGTGTTTGCCAAATCCTGCCATGGATCTCCCTTGAAACTGTTAAGTTCTTTACACAAGAGACCTGCTCTGATACCAAATGTTAGAATAGGATTTGACCAAGAGCCGGGTGAATTGGTCAGATTAAAAATTTCAACTCTTTAAAAACACAAAACTGAAAGCAAAGTCACCGAGAGAGTAGAAAGATGATGAACACAAAGATTTATCCTGGTTCGGTCTTCTTGACCTACGTCCATTCCTCAGAGCTCCCCTAAGATTTCCAAATCCACTATCGATAATTAGCTGAGGCTTTACAAGCCTGTACAATTTGGGAATCCATTCCCCCTTTCTCTTTTCACTAAAATAGAGTGACACACTCTCTGTTTCTATCTCACTTTTAGCCCAGTAGACTCAAGGTCACCTTGAGTTTCTCACAGATTTACAAAGTGTTTTTGTCAAAGGAATCTCTCTAAAAAGAGTATGTGGCTAATAATGAAGTACATAATGAAATCTTGAAGAAATACAGAGAATGAAATAAATAGCGTTAAATGCTCAGAGTATTCGTTATCTTTCTCTGTATTGAATGCTTCTCCTTTTATAGTTGAGAATTTGATGAGGTGTCTGTTAGACTTCATTAATATCCGTTACTCTCAGCAACGATAATCTGAATCTTCATTAATGGCATTTAATGCTGCAAAGTCAGACAACGGCGAATGTTGCAGAAGAACGTTAAAATCTCCGAACCTCGGACCATGCCTGTGCTTCTTTCCTCATTTATTGTTCTTAAGCTTCTGCATTTATGAGCGTAGACAATATTCAAAATGTCGTTACACAGATACGGAAAACTAAGGTACAAAATTAAGTTCAAAAGAGAGTATAAAAACTAAGGTTCCACAGATACGCAGAGAGTATAAAATGTCGTTACACAGATACGCAGACAATCTATTTTCAACGTCAAGACTGTACAATCACTTACATTTTGATAAAAGAGAGTATAAAAACTAAGGTACAAAATTAAGTTTTATCTTTGGGAAATTTACCATTAGGTTCAAAATAGAAGAATTAATGAATAAAAAGTATCAAAAATTGGTAAAATTACTATCAGATTGCAGCAGTAGCTGATTTGGTTATTATTAATAACCTCATCAACCTTCAATAATAACCGGACCAGCTACTACTTGGTCATGATGATAATTTTACTAATTTTTAGAAACTTTTGTTCATTAATTTTAAAGAAAATGATAAGAAAGGAAAAGAAAATTGCATTTGAGGCAGATAAAATGAAGAAAGAAGGCGCCAACTAAAATCATTTACCATAAGAGCCATACAAAGAAAGGTTAACTAAAGCTATCATTAGAGCTGGTAAAGTGGGTCAACCCGTCAGTTATGGGTTGATCCGTCGCGAGATGGGTTTAAATATCTGTTTCTAAATAAGTTGGGATTTCTTACGTACAATATTTTTTTCAATTTAAACTTTAAATATCTTTTTTTTTTCAATACCTAAAATGAAATATCATTTTCTATATATTTAATTTATAAAAATGCACCACAACTTGAATATAAAACATTTAATTTACATTTGAAATAATACAATTTAGACATATATAATACACTTCGTAAGATTAAATTCAAACATTATAATTTAAAGTAAAAATAAAAAACAAATCAAATTATCAACAATCATATAATATTAATTAGATTTATGTTATGATAAAAAATTGTTTATATATTTTTTATTAATTCATTTTAATTTTTTAAAAAAAGTGGCACGGGTGCAGATAAAAAAAACTTGCACCCAAATGGGCCTAAACATTGCCAACCCAACCCTTTACGAGTTGACAGGTTCATCCCACATTACCAACTCTAACTATCGTTTATTAAATCTGCAAAAGAAGAGGCCACTTAATAGAAATTATATC
The DNA here is from genome assembly GCA_025593235.1 of Vachellia pachyceras. NCBI lineage: Eukaryota > Viridiplantae > Streptophyta > Magnoliopsida > Fabales > Fabaceae > Vachellia > Vachellia pachyceras. Next base: position 17,680 of record JANTPZ010143232.1, on the reverse strand, counting down.
ATAATGAACTTGTATTAACCATTGTATACAAAATATTTTCTTCTTTATCTCAACCATTCCCCAAGAATTGATCAATTTACCCCAGGGCTGACAAAATGCAACATTGCTACTGGTGAAACATTCAAAAGACTTTAGCCTTCTGCAGGATCATGAAACTTCTTCTACTACTACTCTCAACATGTTCACCAAGCTTTGCAAGATGAGCCATCCTCTTTTTATACAATTCTGATGGTCCGGATTGATCTGGCTTTTCTATCAGGTCAGTCGGGTCACCTTCAGATGCTTCAAAGCTTGTCTCTGAAACGTTTTCTTCATTTGAAGCTTGGATTATCTGCGTCAATCTCTCTACCACCTGGCTCATTGTTGGCCTCTCTTTTGCACTCTTGCTAAGGCAACTGTCAGCAAGCTTGGCAACTTTTCGCGCTGCGTCGTGAGAGTATAGCCCTTCGAGTCTGGGGTCCATAATCAAGCTGAATTTTTTGCTGTCAGCAGGATAGTGTTTCACCCACTCCAAGAGTTTCTGCTCTGCTTTGGGCCGGTTTCGCTCCATTGAACGCCTGCCTGTAAGAACTTCATACAGAACCACACCAAAACTCCACACATCACTCTTCGTAGTGAGATGGCCTGTCTCGATGTAATCTGGAGCAGCATACCCGAATGTACCGACCACCTAACATGAGAAACAAAACTGCATAAGCACTGGATAATTCAGATATTCTTCTGGTCAAACTTGGATCAATCATGCTTGATGAAAAATGAAACATCGATTCAGTTTCCACATATTTTTCTTTTCCCAAGCAAAAAGTTTTGATAGTTTTCCTTCTTATTGGTGGAGAGGATCAAATGATATTCTAACTAGCCATGGTTGTTCTATGTGCTCAAACGTGAACAATCAAGCTCATACTTCTAGTCCCTAATATAATAACTAGTTAGGGAATTGTATTGTTCCAAATACAAGACCTCAATCCAAGGATAGTTATGATTAAATAAGGCATTTTAGGAAAAATAACTCATTTGTCACAAAAACTAACTTAACTAATTTCCTATATATTTACAAATTAGTCATTTAGCTCCTATATTAAGGATCAAAGGGAGTGCATATAATAGTTAAGAGTAATTGAATATTCTATATATTGCACACAGGAAGCTTTATCAGTGAAGTAAAAAGAAATTATATGCCTCTTTAATAGAACTATTGTTTGTTACATTTATTACTTTTATCAACACTTGTTTTCACAAATGGTGTTGGTCAACCTGATTCATGAATTCCAGGATATCGCAGGACAAGAAAAGATATGAAACAGATGGAGACTTAATAGTATGGAATAGCAAGTCCCACATCAATGGAGTATTTAAGTGGGTTGGTCCTCCTACCTCAATAGCTAACTTTTAGGGTAAGGTTTTCCATTCCACTTAGATACCTATCAATTGGTATTAGAGTCAGATTAATGATCTCTCCAATCGAGAGAGAGCTACCTAAGGAGGTTTCTGACTGGTAGCCGTCGAATGAAGTGCAGCCACCGAGATATCGGCTTTCCATGGAGGCTAATTGATGAAGACTTGGTAATATGAGATACTAAGTCCCACATTGAATAGAATATGACGTTTAATTGAGTATTTAAATGAGTTGGTTCTCCTATTTCAATAGCTAGCTTTTGGGGAATGGTTCCTATCTCACTTAGATACCAATCACAAACATTTTGTTGAACAACCAAATATTTCTTCAGCGTTCAATATTCTGCAAGATCAGCAAAGCATAAAACACTTACCGCAGTTGAAACATGAGTATTGCCAGCAACTGGGCCCTCTCTAGCGAGTCCAAAATCAGAAAGTTTTGGCTTGAAGTTTTCATCCAATAACACGTTTGAAGCTTTGAAATCTCGGTATATTACCTACAACATTAAGTATTACGTAATTAACATACAATATGTTAGAAAGAATGAAGAGATGTTATGCCCCTACAATTATTCCATTTATTCCATCAATAAATTAAGGGTAAAATAGCATCTAAACCCCAATATTATTTTCCAGGTACATCTAACACCCTAATCTTATATATAACTAAACTTCATAGCAGCTGTCTATCCTTTCCAACATAACAACCTAATTTCAGAAGTTGGTAGAGATTTAGCTTCTTCAAGATCAAGATATAATGGTTTTCACCCATGCCTTAACATAAACTTGAAGATTCAATGGCAGCAAATACGAACAATAATTCCTTTGTTCATCAATGTTGAATTTGTTTGCTGACTATTCAGCTAAAACTGAATTAAGACCTTAATAACACTAAGTAAATGGATTAATTTTCCTTAAAAAACGAGAAGGAAGACACCTCATGGAGAGAGAGAGAGCATTAATTCAGATTTTCTGTCAACAAAATCATTTACTCTGCTCCAGAAGTCAGGAAAAACCTCAGAAAGGTTCATTCGTATCAAAATAAGTGTATCTGGATTTCTTAAGCACGAAAATTAGAGAGAGAAAAACATCCAGAAATATTTATCCTTTTCAATTGCAAAGATCCTTAATTTCTTCCTTCTTTCTATAATGCCCTGCTGCTTTTCCACATTATTGCTCTCTCAGAATGATGGCATTCCTTAAAATAAATCAAACAATACGAATACATGTATGCTAGGAGTTTCCAATATATTGCATTTTAAAGGATAGGAAGACCAACTGACAAGTTTATTCACTTTTGCTTTTTTGGTTTCCTGTCAAATTTTTCTGTTTCTTTTTATTCAAGGAAGAGAGAGGGAACTATTATATGATGATGAATTTGCTTTGATTGATACCTGAACTTCTAATTCATCATGCAAATAGGCTAAGCCTTGAGCTGCTCCAAGCAGTATTTCAAGTCTTGTTCTCCAAGCAAGCGGATCATATGCCCTATGAAAAAGATGATGTTCCAAACTTTTATTCGGCATATATTCATATACAAGTAGTCTTTGAATCCCTCTTTCGCCATCCACCGCACAGTATCCAATGAGTTTGACAAGATTTGGATGCTCCACAACACCAAGAAACTGAACCTCAGCCAACCATTGTTTATGACCCTATATGCCAGGATCAACAAAAAGATGTTCAGAACAAGATACTAATATATTTGTAATGGAAAATTAAAAAAGAAAAGCACTACTAGAGTACAGATTAGTGAAACCAAATAGATATAATCCAATAGAATGAGAAGCTTCTATTAAATTCAGAATCAACTATGCACACACTGGTGCAGGTGGAGCATCTTCTTGGCCCCTGAATTTTTCAAGCAAGAAAAATGGATGGTGAATGAACTTGATATTTTGGTAATCAGATAATTAAACCTTGAAGTTACATGAGCATATAGGTTTGCTTTTTACCAGAAAACATGCCCATGCTTCCTTTAGTGAAAGTTAAAAAACATGATGTTTTACTTTAATTTTTCATAGAAAACAAGCCAATTACTAATATAATACTCTGTTTGTGAGGAAGTATAAAGATATTTCTTATGGTCACATAGACAGCTTTATCCTCAAAATTCTCTATTGAAGAAAAATGGAGAACGTGATGTCTTTAGTAGCACAAATATAAACCATCAATACCTAACAGAAAAGCAAACCATCAGTCAGGGTGACATGGTAGACTGTTTAGTGACCTTCATAGTTGATTCTTTGATCAAATTGCTAGCTAAAAGTACAGCTTGAGAGCTCAGTTATACTTAAGAACCTTACTTTAACTGATTGTGTCTGTAGCAGATAATTTGACAAACAAAATAGATAATTAATTTCCATATAAATACCACAAATAATCAGCCAACATGTGAGCTTAACCTTGACGCATAACTTGCATTATTTGAATCTATTTCTACTCATGGTGGAATCTCATCATATATACTTGATTGAACTTTTAAGGTTTACCAGCACTAGAGCCTTAACAAAACAGGTTGCTGAGAGCTTAGGACCCAAATTCACACCAAGGATGGAAAAAGAGCACATGGCCTTCCTATATAAATGACGAGTCAAGGGATGGAAAGGCTGCAGCCACTTATTATCTTGATAGAGAAAATGACTAACAAATAGAGAGATGGGTTGGAGGGGTATCAAGTGGCATCTAGCAGTCTTGACCAATGCCAGAGCTTGTCTCATTTTACGTAAACAGGCCTAGGGCTAGTAATATGGAATGATGGCAACTGAGGGATCAATCACTCCTGTTTTTCTGTTTCTCCTACTCCACTTGAGTTGGCTCCTTCCTAGAGTCAGGGTTCCAATCATTGGACAAGGTCGTGGCAAGCATGGGCATAGTCCAGGCAACCTTAGGCAATGGCGTGGCAAGCGTGGGCATGTTTTGGAAAACCTTGGGCAAGGTTTGGCAAACAATGGGAGTAACTATGACTATTTTAAATTAACCAAATGCCTCGTAATCTAATTAGTAGCATGCATGAATAGATTAACGAGCTTCCCACTATCCCTAATGACATACCAATTTGATTCATAACAAGATTACAAGGCCAAAGTGATGAGCCCAAGAAGTATTGGGGTCGAGTGTATAGGAGGCGAAATGCTGCTGGAAGGCCCAACTCAGCCCAAGAGACAGCCGATAAGGAGGGACAGGATGGGAAACATGCTGGTGATCCTGCATAAAGGGTATTCTGACAGTGCCAGGTCAGGGAGTGTGTTATACAGGAAAAGAGAGGAGGGCAGTAGGGCAGACAATTGGTGTGTTAGGAAAAGGAGAGGTGCCTGGTCTCTCGAACACTATGCTGTGAGGGTTCCTTGTTACTGTGCTATTGAGTTTTTCTGTTTCTTCTTGAATTCCATGAAGCTTTACAATATAAGGGCGCGTGTGTAATTCTCTCATTTTCCATTCAGCAAAGAGATTACACGTATCTTCCATTCTCTATTTTTCCTAGTTAGCTTGCAGGTTCTATCACAAAGACACAAGGCTAAAATCAGCACTATGTTCGAAATTCTTCTCCAATATTTAAATTTCTCCAACGCATTGTGATTTGTATGCATAAGTTCTGTTGCAGCTTCTCATCCCACAAATTAACAAGTACGTTGATCTCATCTACTGGATATGTCACAACTTAATACTATCATAACAAACTGGACAACTAATAATAGTCAAAGTAAAACTTTAAAGTTGGGTACCAAATAACTTTCTGAGGCTCACCTGTAATCCATCCTTGTTCAGCTTCTTGATGGCAACTAAAATAGAGTCTCCTTTTCCATCAAGTGGCTGAATTGAACCTTTATATACACTCCCAAATCCACCTTCCCCTATCTTAAAAAGCTTATTGAAGTCATTTGTCGCTTGCCTGAGCTCCACGAAAGAGAAAACCCGCAAATTATGAGCCCTCTCCTCATACAATTCTGGTATACCACGACTGGAGGCTGCAGAACATGCAGATCTGGTGATTCTGTCAGGTTCTGAAAACTGTGATTTTTCTTGCTCTTTCAGCACAGGTGCTGATCTTTGTCCTCTGCTCTTGTACTTATCTTTGAAATAGTAAAAGCACTTCATCGAATATAAATTCTTCAAGTATCAGTATCCACAGCAACACCTATGATCTTTTTGCCAACCAGCAACACCTATGATCACTTCAAACAAAAATGCAGCAAATCATCATTACAGTTGTCGTGAAACACTATAATAATTTATACATCTCCAATAACCATGAGAAAACAAATCAAACGAAAGAGACAAAGACCCACATACCAAGAGTGTTTAGATTGAGATGAATGGGCCTTCAATGTTGAAGATTTCCTCGATTTAGACTTTGATAACCATTTTTTAGCAAGAGAAAATTTCAAATAAAAAATTTCACTTACCTCTCTTCCATTCTTCTCAATCTAAACATATATATGCGTGAAAGGAAACCGAAAAAAAAATCCATGAAAACCCAGGTGCATACTGAACATAAAACTTAAAAAAAAAAGTGGACATAACAACCGAAGAAGATAGATTAACACAGATAAAACAGGTAAAACTGAATAGTATAAGCGAGAGAGGACATGAAAAGGACTTACAATGGGGAATGGGAGAGAAGAGCAGAGCATAAAAGGCGAGACTTTGTCGAAATAGATATCGTTCTCTGTTGTTTTAGTGTGGGTTTTTCGCTCACAAGACCAGGTCACGGAGCCAAATAATTTATAAAGAAAAATGAAAGAGGCAAGACAGACTGGCTGGCAGGTTTGATTTGACTCCACTGAATGCTACCTTACCCAGTTGGTCTAATTGCTTCCGGATTTCTCAAATAACTGCGACGCAACTACTCGCGTCATCATTAATTTTGATCGTTGAAAGGGCCATCAAATCATTAATTATTGTTTCAGATGCCTTTGATTTCAAAGTCAACGGTCAAAGTTCTTACGATGTTTCTTCCGGGTTTTCGAGGTTACTATTACTACTGGTCAATTATGTGAAGCTCACCAGTATTTGGGATAGTTGATATGATGTGATAAAGATGTTTTAAAAAACTTGATTCTTTTCACTGAACAAAAACTAAATTTCAATAACTTTGATTCTTTATATGTCTCTCTTTGTCGTGTTTTGGGACTAATACTTTCATTTTCATTTGTTAAACCTCAGGTTTTGCTTATCTTATTATTTTAAAAAAATGTCATTGTTTAGGGACTAATACTTTTGTTTTTTATGCCAGAAAATTCTTCTTTATTAAGTCTTTAAGATAATAATAAATTTTTGTGACAAAACATGGAGTTGAGAAATCCGTCTTATGATTATTGCAGCTTAACTGATTATTTTAGTGTGTGTAATAAAGCACGCATGTATGTATATGCATCACCAAAACACAAAATTTATATTACACTATCTTATTTTTAATATTTGAGTCCATTAACTTTTTTAAAAAATTAAAGAATTTAAATAAATTATTTAATTATAAGATATATTATGACACATTTATATATATAATTAGATTATATATCCGTTTATAAGTTAGAAAAATTAATTTAAAGAAAAATGATAAATATTTTAATAATTAACTTCCTTAATTTCACAGAAAAGTTGAATAACTCATATTAAGATCCGATATAGTGTTCACAATGAAAAGTATGAATTGCTGTATCACTTATTCTTAAGCCACACATTTCTGAGCATGGAATTTCATGGTTTCATCACAAATTTGTCGCAAAATAAACTTTTGGGTGTCATAAATTTTGTACCCATTTAGTCTAACTCTATTGCATATGTGTAATGGTTGATTGCATTACCAAAAGAGTGTTTAGGCATTACCAAAAGAGTGTTTAGTTGATATTTAATTTGGATAGCATTATCAACTTTTATGCCCGTTTGAAAATGCGATGGAGAAGTGTTTTTACTAAATCGAGGTAAATATGTGAATGTGATTATCTCGTTTTACGGAAAAATACTATTAAATGGACTTTTAGAAGTCTAAAAGCATTGCCAAATAAGGCTATGTTTTACACTTCCACTAATTAACACCTCATGCATGCTTGAAAAGTTCAATTTACCCTTTAATCTCATTTGTCTTGCTTCATTCCAGAATACCACTCACCTTAGCAATAAGCGTTTGATTGAATTGGTAAGGGCGTCCAACCAGTATACACGGAATCTCGGGTTCGAGTTCTGGATGTAGCAGTGTTAAACTTTGTTGGGAGAGCTTGCCAAGCGAAGGATCCCATGAATGCTCGATTTGGATTAATTAATCGGTTTCTTGGACACCTGATAATATACTTCAGAAAAAAAACACAGGATACCATATGATCAAAGGTAAATAACTAAAAAAAAATGTGTACCACTCACCCTTGCCATTGTCACTATCTCCTCGACTTCCACTATCACTGCCACCACAAATACCGCCACAGGCGCAACCACAACTACCAGTCTACCACCGCTAGAAGATGTAATGAGTTTTTTTTCCTTTTCTTTTTTTATTATACCGATGAATATTATATATTTTTTCTTCTTATTTTTGTTTAATTGAATATTTTTTATGAAATCCTCTCAATAACATATCAAATAGCTCTTTCTTCCGCTTCTATGTACTGTCAATTCTGTCACTTTCTTTTTTTCTTTAAAAAACCATAGATAATTTTATGAATTCAATTAATTTAATTACGAAAAGTTAAAAATTGTGGGTCTTGTATTGTGAACACCACATCATATTAAGACATCAAATATAATTCCTTTATTGATGTATTGTGTATATAATGTTAATTAGACACATAATATATTTTATAATTATTTAACCATTTGTAGAAGAAAATTCATTTGAGTTACTGTTGCGTTGAACCAAAATATAATAATTTTAAAATATCATCCATATCTAGAACGAAAAACTCCTCTGTAAGCAAAGTTTAAAGTTGACTTGTGCCTTCTAGAAAGTAATTAATTAGCTATACTTAAACATTAATTAATTATTAATTAGTTTGTAATTATATATTAGATGTAGTCCTTCCATTGGACAGCTAGAACCTATCTGTACCAATAATTATTAATTAGAAGTACTAATAGCTGGCAAAAAAATTAAAAACACTAATAATGCAAACAGGATCCGTTATTTCTTTACGAAAATTGATAACAATGATTAAGCAACACTCACACAATTCACTCTCATGGGTATATTATATTCTTTTTCATAGTAAATGTAAGAGTAGCAGAAGGATGTACTGTGATCATATATATATATATATAAGACCATGATCTATTCTATCTTTTAAATTTTTCTTTAAACTTTTTCTATTGATTGCATATATTTATATCTTTCCCTTTCATAATAAACAGTTTCCAATGCAAATGATTAGAGTGACTAAAAAATCAACACATTTTTTTTTACAAATGTTTGACTTAACATACTTTTCAATCAACACATATTCAACAGTTACATTGAGGCCGGGATGTAGTTGTTATTTATTTCCCCCCATAAGATCAACTTTATTAAAAATGTTTAATGTTATATTATGTATGGGAAGTTTTCATACAGGGGAAATGTTGTCCCGAAAATTGTTTTAGATTCAATGTTGCTTCAAAAGTTTAAAAAATGTAGCCATGTCACCTAGCTGTTTAGATAATCATATTTATTGGGAGTGTTTACTGAGTTGCTTCATATTTCCTACGTTTTATAGGGTGTCAATTAGCTATACTTAAACATTAATTAATTATTAATTAGCATTTGGTATATTACAGATTTGGGTTGTGAGCTAAGCCATTTCTAAACTGGTTTCTCAGGGTGGTAGGAGCTCTAAGAATTTGCGAGTTAGAGCACCAAATGTGGGATGTCCTATGTCAGAGCTCGAAAGGGGGGAGAAGCAGGAGAAAGTTATTTCTTTACGAAAATTGATAACAATGATTAAGCAACACTCACACAATTCACTCTTATGGGTATATTATATTCTTTTTGGTATAAAACGATACTTATGAGAAGAAGAACATCATAAGAATAGAATGAAAAGATCATTTCTATACCATAACAATTTAACCAAAAAATAATTAAATAATGACAGAGTTATGCAGAAGCGGTTTCTCTTAATAAGCACCCCTGATCTTGGGCACAAGATCCGTCCATAGATTGTCCGATTCGCTTGGTACAAATAATGAACCAATCACACAGAGCCCACAAGTTCCCTTGGCAGTCATCCAAAATACAATGCATCATGATATATAATAATAAGCCCTATATGGCAATATAAAATTCAATACAATACCAATATCAAAAAGAGCCTACTAGGCTTAATATTAATGCCTCTAGCTGCTTCCCACGGAAAAAAATTATAATAACGGGATGAGACACGACGTCTCAGTAACCAAAATCAATTTCTAACATATGCGGGATATGAATGCAAGTCAGAGAAGCAGGTTCGTCAGTATAATAATAATTCAATAATATAATATCTATCAAAAGCAATTAACCCCCAATCCACCTGCTCAGCCTTATAACTTTTGGACATGGCACAGCCTATCAGTGCTAGTACACCTGGCCAACGGCTAGCTAGTCACTCCAAGAACATTATCCCCTCCCATACCACCTACAATAGGCCAAGGTAAGGAGGTGTCAACACACACCAACTTAGCTTAAATTCGGGCTAAGGATCAGCAAAAGTTGAGGGGCACAATAATCCACCACTCTTTGTTCGTCCCGAAAATAACCCACAATATAACACATAATTATATACATGCACAACCATCATTCATACAGTCCAAATGCCATAATCATATAATTCATCACAAATGTCACAACGTTTCATGTATAACAAAACACTCATGCAGTTCCAAAAATACACTGCTTCACTGAAAAAATGTCATATATAAAAATATGTAAAATTTTCTAGATCATAATTAAATTTTCCCATAAATAAAGTAAGGGTTAGAAAACACCTTACAGTCCACAACAAGCATATAAAAAAAATTAATCCCGATTACCTTAACTCCAATCTAAATCCCACTTGTCTCGAGAATAAAGCAACCAAATACAACCTAATCACCGATTAATCTACACGGTAACGTAAATAGAAATTTAATTCAAAAATTAGATAAATAACTACCTAATATAAAATTATTTGCAAAACTAATTATAATGAAAATTAATTATAAAATCTTATGATGGCAAAATAAAAACTTTAAGCCAATTAAAATATAAATAACATTTCCAATATAGCAATTAAATAGTTCCCACAAATTTTTTTTATATACCTCAAAATTGATTTAGGAACTTTTCATTAAAATTTATTTATAAAAACTTGTAATAAAATAACGACTTTAGGCTACTCAAATATATCCAAAAATCAACCTTTACATTTTTTTTACTTATCTTCATTTAATTAAAATATCCTATATATCCAAAATATCTCTTTTTAACACAACTAAATTTCGAAAATACTCGAGGTATCAAATAAATAAATGTAACCTTATAGAACATAGTCATAAAAATATATACATTGTTATGGCCTTCTGCAAATAAAACTCAAACTAGATAGAAATCTAAATTCCAAACCATTTTCTAATATACATAATATTGCTACCATTAGAAAGAGAAAAATATTTAGAATAACTTTCATAAACAGAGTCTAATGAAAATAAATCGTTTTGCTTACCTAAATAATCCCACAAGACTGAAAAACACCCTTCTACACTCCTTTCTCTCTCTCACACTCTCTCTCTCTCTAACGTCTCCCTCTCTCTCTAGCGTAACTTCCTCTCCTCTCTGGATAGTGTGTGTGTTATGGTGTGTGGTGTGTGCTTGTGAGGGTGTGTGGAGGTATTTATAATACCCCCCACAGTTGTACGGTCCTGAAGCTCTCTCTCTCTTTTTCCTAACACCTACTCCATCCAACCATTCCACCTGTCGCATGCAACCCATCTATCTCTCTCTATTTTTTTCCTTTTCTTTTTCTTCTCTCTTTACTTTACTTATACTCAACCTTACTTCTCCCTCCATACTTTCTCCTGCCACACGCCACCTCCTGCCATTATTTATTATTTTTTGCTGCTTTTACTTCAGATGGGACGTTACATAGAATGTGATGCATATGGAGTTTTTTTTGTTACAAAAGAGGGTTCGAAACCCAACAAAAAGTAAACTAAGTTAAGGTATTGAAGCACAAGCTCCTCATATGTGTTGGAGGAGACCTCATAATAGAAGACCTTGATAAGCCTTCCTTTGCCAATAAATTTGCAAGCCCATTTTGTTCCCTTGGAATATAGATCAACATCATATCCCACTCCCTTTGCATCATCAGTTTGATCTGTAGAGCCATTAAACTACAAGTGTTTTCTGCATCTTTGGACAACATCATATCAATAAGACCCTTAGCATCAGATTCCACGATAACCTTCCTGAACCCAAAATCCCATGCCATAGTTAATCCTCTAGAGATGCCCCACTCTTCAGCCTCAAGAACTGTACAAATACCAAGAGTTTGTGTGAAGCCAACTATTCAAGACCCTCTATGATTGCATATGACTCATCCACAACCTGCCTTAGTCTTGGCCCTTGCAACTGCACCATCGACATTAATTTTGATCCACCCAATCGGAAGTGGATCCCATGTTAAACAACTTCTATCAGGTGTTCCATTCATGACTTCCTTTTTTCCTCCATTCAAAATAAAAGATCTCTAAACCCTTTCTAATACTACCGTTGGGTCATTAGGTTTTAGATAGTCTAAGTTGAAAGCAAAATTATTTTTCCATTTCCATGGTAATTATACAACAACTCTCCTAATAAGATTCCATTCACCTGAGCTATCCCTCCCTAGATTCTCTTTAGATTCCACACCATCCAGTCTCTTAATTCTGCTGAAACGTGTCTTTGTTTATTTAATTTGATCCACATGCTTCTTGCATAACTACAGTCTCAAAGGATATGAAGCTCATCCTCCACTCCTGCCTTATAGAACTCACAAGTAGGAAGTGATGAAGACCAGACACTCCTCCACTTGTTTGTAGGTAATCTGTTACTGTAGGCTATCCAAAGGAAAACTCTGACCCGTTATGATCCTGTCCATCTCCAGATAGCCCTATATACTGAGTTCTGAGCACTAAATGTTCTTGCCTCCGTCATCTCATAAGCACTCTTCACAGAGAAACACCCGTTGGTAGTCCATTTCTACACCATCACATCATGACCATCCACTGAGTAGGGGGATAATAGTAGACAGGCGTATCAGAACCTCCCATTAACAATAGATGACAGCCTCAGAATATTCCATCCATCCTCGATCAACCCATTGTGACACTACACTTTCTTCCTCCTCCAATGACAAAATTCATAGGCACAAATCCTTAATCTTTTATCTTCAAGCAACTAAACATCATTGAAGAAACTGATTGAGTCCCCATTCCTCACATTCCACCTATTGCATGCTTCTACACATTCCTTCTACTGATAAATAAACCTCCATAGCCTTGAGTCACCATGTTTTACATTAAGAAGCTTATGTTCACTCCTAATCATGTATTTCTTGTTTAAGACCTCTGTCCATAATCCTTCCACCCCTGACACTACCTTCCAAGCCAATTTAGTACCAAACTCCTTGTTCATAAAAAATAATCTTTTGAACCCCAGTCCCCCCTCATTCTTAGGCCTTAGAATCTTATCCCACCCTATTAGGTGAAAGCCATGATTCCTTCCATTCCCACCCAAAATGAAGTTCATGTGCATCCTTTCCACTTCATTACAAATTCTAGCCGAGATCTTTACTACTTACATAGGGTACAGAGGGACAGTACCTAAGACAAAGGTGTCCAGTGCCTATCTAATTCATACGTAGGGGGAATCGTCAGTTTTCAATTGTGTCGCCCCATTTCTGCTCGTTTTTGTGTGCACGAGACCCACCTCCTCTCTTGACCCTTTTTATGTTACATATGGAGTTCCTTGTATGGTGTTAATACATAAAGGAATATGGCCGAACACTACAAGTCCAGACACAATGCTCAATGTTCCTAATCTTCACTGGAGATATTGTTTTACCTATTGTATACATGTCCTCTCCTTTCCTATTGCCTAGTGCCAATATATATAGCATGTGCATGCTGATGTAATGCAGATAATGAATAGACAATACATACATTTGTTTAATATTTGTCTAATCGAGGTTTGTTATGGTATCAGAGCCTCATGACCTCTTTTTCTTCATTTCACCATGTCTGAATCTCCCATTTCTTCTTCCTCAAACTCATCCCCTATCACACCTACCGTTTTCCCATCCAACGTCTCCTACTATCTCATTGTTAAACTAACCCAAGACAACTATTTAATATGGTATGCCCATATGCTTTCATATTTGTATATCCAAGGCCTTTTTTGCTTTATCAATAGGTCGAATTCCTCACCCCCTCCTAAAACCTTCAATGGCGTTCCAAACCCAACATATATCAAGTGGTTTGAGCAAGATCAATTGGTTTTCTCCTTGCTCATTTCATCACTGTCGGAGAAAATTATTGCCCAAGTTTCAAGGCATAAAACTTCATGGGCTATGTGGCTGGCTATAGAGACTTCCTTTTCTCAACAGTCACAAGCCGAAGTTCTTCATCTTCAACAACTATTCACATCCCTCAAGAAAGGGGGTGAATCTATTCTGGAATACTATAACCGTGCTTCCTTGTTATTTAACTCACTTGCTACTACAGAAAGCCCAGTCTTCGAATATAATTTTAATACATATATTCTTACTGGTTTGGGCATTGATTTTGATTCAGTTGTTACTGCCTTAACAACCACCAGAGCTTCCTTCACATCCGAAGACATTTTAGGTCACATTTTGACATATGGAGCTCAACAACGAGCCCTTCTTCCTTCTCCTGAACCTTTGATTATAGCCAATGTTGCTCAACAATCATCCCCATCATTTTCACAGCAACAACAAAATCGTCGTAGAGGTGGCCATACGTATTTTCCTCGAGGTCGTGGGGTCGTTCCACTCCTTTTTTTGGTGGTGGTTACACTTGTGGAGGATATCTTCAACGTGGTTGCCATTCTTATTTTTCTAACTCCTCCATGTTGTGTTAAGCTTGTGAAAAGCCAGAGCATGTTGTAAAATTTTGTTGGCACCATTATGACCACAATTACCAAGCTCCAGGACAAACTCATTTTCTGCTCACTACTCTATCTATCCTCCTTCAATGGATGACATTCTTTGGTATCTAGACACTGGTGCTACTACTCACATGACATCAACATTTTCTAATCTCAATTTGGGTTCCACTCCTTATACTGGATCTAACTCAATTCGTGTTGATGATGGCTCTTATTTACCAATTCACAATATTGGCACAGGTCTAATATTATCTTCCCATGGCAAATATCTCTTATCTAATATCTTACATGTTTCTAATATCTCTTGTCTATTTCCCAATTTTGTTTAGACAACAATGCATTTTTTGAATTTCATTCCCATTATTTCTTTGTGAAGGACACCCAAACCAAATAGATTCTTCTTCAAGGATCCAGCCATAACAAGTTATATCCCATTCAGTGTCCTACAACTTTATCATCCTCATATGTTTCCTTTAGCGAATGCACATCCAAAGACCAGTGGCATCTTCACTTGGGCCATCCTTCTTCCCGTATATTGCATCTAGTCACAACCGCCAACTCTCTTCCTGTCTCGTTGTCTAGTTCCCAACATCAATGTCCAGCTTGTCGCAGCTCCAAGAGCCATCATCTTCCATCACCATCACCACCTCATCGATCTTCTACTCCTTTACATTTGATTTTTTGTGATGTATGGGGTTCGTCCCCAGTAGTTTCTGTTGATGGTTTTAGGTACTATGTTAGTTTTGTTGATGATTTCACTCGTTATATTTGGCTTTTTTGTATGAAAACAAAAAATGAGGTCCAATCCATTTTTCTTTCCTTTCGCACTATTGCTAAAAAACTTTTTAGTTGTAAGATTCGCAATTTTCAATTTGATTAGGGAAGAGAATTTGATTGAAAATTGTGCCATAGGGGCCAATCATTGTACTTCACACATGATTTATTTTAATGTATTTTCTCCATTTAATTATCATAACTTTTGCATGTTTATTATGATAATTGCATCCATGAGCAAATTATGAATATTGTCCTAAATGTCCCTGGTTGGTTATCTATGTGGGAACAAAGATAAAGTAAGATCAGTATGACTGTGATAAGGTACAGATATATGAGTCAAAGTCATAGACACTTGTAAGAGTACAAGGTGCTGGACCGACCCGCTATGAGAAAGCTGCATCGGTTAAGTCATTAGCTTATCTCATATGTAATCATGTCACAATGCCCTTTGACCTGAGATCATAATGGATTCCTGCATGAAAGTCACTAAACTTTGTCCTAGTCAAAAGTCACCTTTGACCGGATGATGATAAAGGCTATAATTGGGCTTAAGGGTTTTCATGTGGAGGAATGTGAGTGATCAAGATGGAATTTGTCCCTCACATTAGTTGAGAGATATTACTGGGCCCCTCGATGAGTGAGTCTGATAAATGTATGGCCATACTGTAACGAAAAAGATTTTTCATTTCTTTGATCAGACTACTCAGGGATCGAGAAAGTAATAGTCGGGAATAGGAGGATGACGTCATCCATGCCTCATCCTTGACCGAGATATCGCATTACAAAAGGGACATAATGTGGTTGCATAAAAGGTTGTGTCGTGTTAATGATCCCCGTATGATTTGGGTAGTCTTAATGTCTTGCTAGAAACCGCTTGCGACTTGTAGGCTTGTGGTGAGATTAGTCCACTACCAACTTTATATGGGCCTATAGGGTCGCACGCAAGAATAGCCCAATATGAGCTTTATTTCTAAGGTTTATTCGACTTTTAAATATATGTATATATATGTTGAAATTCAAAATTGCACAAATATTATGTAAATAATATTGTATGTGTTAGTTTAATATTTAATTTATTTGATAAATTAAATAACTAACATTAATTTAATTTTTAAAGATAAATTAAATACATTGGCTCATTATTTGGATTAATTAAATGAATATGATTTGATCAGATCAATTTAATCCAAATTAAGATTGTAAAATTTGAATTTCACATTTTGAATTCAAATTTCGAATTTCAAGATTAGATCTTGAATATCTTTTGAAATTCAAATTTCAAGATTAGATCTTGAATATAATTTCAAATTACAAATTTCAAGATTAATCAAGATTAGATCTTGAATATCTTTTGAAATTCAAATTTCAAAATTAGATCTTGAATATCATTTTAAATCTCGAATTTCAAGATTACTCAAGATTAGATCTTGAATATCTTTTGAAAAATATCATTTCAAATTCAAATTTAAA
This sequence comes from Vachellia pachyceras, assembly GCA_025593235.1. Classification (NCBI taxonomy): domain Eukaryota; kingdom Viridiplantae; phylum Streptophyta; class Magnoliopsida; order Fabales; family Fabaceae; genus Vachellia; species Vachellia pachyceras. The sequence goes on along the minus strand of JANTPZ010143232.1, from coordinate 948 downwards.
GATTAATAATGATTAATCTTGAATATCCTTTTGAAATTAAAATTCGGATTTTTCAAGATTAATAAAAGATTAATCTTGGATTATGATGCATACCATAAGCTCTATAAACATGAGTGCTCGTGAACAGTAGTGGCACCCCATTTTGAATTTGAATTCACACTTGAGCCACGAAACCCTAGAGAAAGAGAGGGAAACGAAGAGGCGCTAGCATGCTGCTATTGTTGGAGACTGTTCACGTGGATGCCGGTAGAGGGAGGCAATCAAAGAAACATTGGCTCCTCGTGATCGAAATCAAGAGCACAAAAGGTCATAGAAATTGAAGAGATCCTAACGCAAGAAACATTTCGGATTTGAAACGTAAAAGGTGCGTCTTTATCTCCTCGATCTAAATGCCTTTGGCAGATCCTTATTTGAGATTGGAAAATTTTAAATTCATCTGCATGTACATCCTAAAATCGCAACATAGACTTCTTTCTCTTGGCATCCACCACTGTTTATCATGTCCTTATGCACACACCCAAAATGGCACTGTTAAATGCCGCCATCGCACCATTGTGGAAACTGGTCTCACTCTCTTGAACCATGTCAACGTTCCTAAGTCCTATTGGACTTATGCATTTCAACCGCTGTTTATTTACTAAATAGGTTACCTAGCCCGACTCTTCAAAATAAATGCCCATATGAAATTCTATACAAAATAAAGCCCAATTATTATTTTCTAAAAGTTTTTAGTTGCACTTGCTGGCCCAATCTGAGACCATATACCAAGCACAAACTAAAATATCGTTCTGTGCCTTATGTTTTTCTTGGGTACAGTCCTAATCATCTTAGTTATATTTGCTTAGATTTGTCCACTAGCAAAATTATTGTTTCCCATGATATAGTTTTTGATGGGTTTGATTTTCCTTTTAAAAGTACAACTCCACAAATAGGGCCCATCACCTCTAC
>JANTPZ010143226.1:4518-27453 GCA_025593235.1 Vachellia pachyceras | reverse complement strand
AAGGAGAACAAAGATAGTGATATGATATTATTATCAGTCATGACAAGTCATGCACTTGAGCTTCCACTACACTGGAGGATCCCCAGACTTGAAGTTCCATGGTTCATTGACTTTTACGAAAGAAGGAATGATTTGAGCCCTGTCTTGCTTAAGCTTGCTCGTTTGGTTTTCAATATAGTCCAAGTCACCCATCAAGAAGACTTAAAATATTCATCAAGGTAAAGGAATCAAAGTGAATTTTATGTCATCTTCTTTTTTTGGCCAAAGTATTTATATATATATATATATAGTCAATCTATAGGAAGTCATATTATATACACAAGTCTTGAATACAATAATGTAACTTACTGTATGGGGCTTTGTACAATATGCGGCCTTATTATCTAGTTTTAGATTTTTCTTCTTACTTACTGATGGATATATGTTTTCTTCACTACTACAAAATATACTTTTTATTACAGAAATTCACGTCCTTTTTCTAAAAGAGGGAGTAAAAAGTGAAGGTGGTGGCATTTTTAAAATTATAGAAAAAATTTTGGCACCCATGTTGAATATAAGACGCCTAAAGGTGGCTATAGAACCTGTAGGCGCCCTATACACATATAGGGTGTCTAAAGCGGCGCCCTTGGGAGACCTATGGCGCTCTATTTATTGAATAGGGCGCCTAAGGGCTCTTTAGGGCGCCACTTTAGACGCCCTATTCCACAAATAGGGCGCCATAAGGCGCCTGAAGGCACGCATAGGCACCCCTATGGCGCCCTATTACGTGAATAGGGTGCCTAAGGGGGCCCCTTCAGGCACCCTATGGCGCCCTTTTTTGTGGAATAGGTCGCCTGATGGCGCGCATGGGGATCCCTATGGCGCCCTATAAGACTATATAAGGCGTCGTAGGTCAGACTTATGGTGCCCTAGATTCCAATATAGGGTGTCGTAGTTCTCACATACGGCTCCTCTCCAAAAATAGGGCGCCGTAGCCCTAACTTTCTACTCCCCTCACATTTACACCCCCAAGAAAGGGTGTGTATTTGGTTAAAAATAGGGCGTAAAAAGTACTTTTTTGTAGTAATGATGTTACTACTTAATTGGATGACTGCATATGTCTAATTTATACTTTGTAACATTTTATTTTATTTTTTCAAAAAAGGGAAATATGGTTTTTATACCTTATAGTATCGATAAAATGTGGTCCATATCTTTAGAGTTCATTCAACAATAATTCAGTCATTAGAATTATAGTACACGTTGTTCAAAAAAAAAGAATTATAGTACACGTAGGTCAAGATTCTTAGAGATATGACATGTCGTCGATATGAGAAAAATGTGTCGTTGATGTGGTAATGATGTTTGGTATTAGTAGGAGCTGTAATCGAAGCCGAGTAAAATTTCAGGACTGATTCCCTAATGGAAAACTATAGGGATTGGATCCAAATTATAGAAATTAAAAGCAATGTTTTACCCAAAAAAGCAAAACTGCATAATTGCATGCTTTCCAAGAGGTCTGGTTTATCACCATCTATGTAAGCTTTAGTTTTCCCCCAAAAAAAGTATAAATAATGCTGATAGTGGCGATTGGTTATATGTATAAATTAAATAATGAAGGTGGTGGAAATAAATGAGAGATGGAGAAAAGCTGAGCTTTGTACGGGACATGCCAACAGAGAACTTCCTTTGGGGTGTGGGAGTGGCTTTTCAACCTGAGCTCTCATATTTCAGAAGAGAGATAACAAAGATCGCTTCTTTCATAACCATAATAGATGATATTTATGACGTTCATGGCACATTTCAAGAACTTGAACTCTTCACTCATGTGGTCCGCAGGTTAGCCATCATTCTTATAATTATTACATTATTTACACAGACACACAGCTCCTTCTCCATATCTCCAATGATAATATGTAATATGTATTTTGCTTCTTGCAGATGGGATATAAAAGAAATGAACGTTCTTCCAAGTTACATGAAAATATGTTTTTTTGCACTCTATAATTCTGTCAACGAGGTAGCTTTTGCCATCCTAAAACATACATATTATCATTGGAGATATGGAGAAGGAGAACATACAGGCATTGACATCATTCCTTGCCTCAAGAAAGTGGTATGTGTGTTTGTATTCATTTTGTTTCATTGAAAGTTTTCAACTCGCCGTAACATTTTGATAATCTAATGTAATGATGTGTGTGTTTTAATTTGTTTCTAGTGGGGCGATCTGTGTGAATCATATATGATAGAGGCAAGGTGGTACGCCAATGGCCACGTGCCAAGCATGCAAGAATATTTGGATAATGCATGGATTTCAGTGGGAGGTCCTGTGGCTCTTGTTCAAGGTTACTTTCTGCAGAATGCAGATTCAATAAGGCCCCAGGACTTTGAGTATTTACAACAATACCCCAATATCGTTCGCCTTTCTTCCACTATTATGCGATTTGCTAATGACCTTGCTTCGTACAAGAGTAAAAATGATATCTCAAAGTCATCATCAAGTGATCAGTTTGATAGTGAAGTTCCCAAATCGCTAAAATGCTTCATGAATGAAACTGGATCTTCTGAGGAAGAAGCTTACGAGTATGTTTACGGTTTGATGTGCCAAACATGGAAGAAGATGAATGAGGCAGTGCATAAGAATTCTAATCAATTGCCTCAGAGTTTCACAGAAATTGCTATGAACCTTGCAAGAATGGCTCAATATATGTACCAACATGGAGACGGTCATGGCGAAGATTCTCATACTAAACTCCGTATCCTTTCCTTGCTCCAACATCCAATGCCTATTGCATCTACACGTGCACGTTGATGGTTGTGTGCATCCATCCATCTATACATAGCTTTAGTATTTATATACACATTTGTATTTCCATGTTATCGTCTCATACAACAGAACACTATGACATGTTTCTACTTAAAATTTATTTCTATGTTATAAATTTAAATAACTAAAATATTAATTTCAATACACTAGAAAAGATTAATTGATAAAAGCGACCTAGAGCGGCTAATCCTTTCTTTAAGTTTTAGAGCATGTATTACCTAAATAAATATATTTAAATTTAACATGTTGATCTAAAGTATAAATAGATGCAGTTTCTTCCAATCATCTACAACCCTCTCTCAAATAAAATTATTATTCAAAAATAGCTTATTCAAAAGGCATTAACTCGAACAATCTCACTCTAATATGAGTATATGAGTCCCGTAGGTATATTCCTATCCTAAAGGCAAATTAGAATAAATACTAATATCACATTACTTAGTTTAAAGGTCTAATTAAGATACCTCTTCCAAGGTTAATCTAAATATATGTACCAACATGGAGACGGTCATGGCGAAGATTCTCATACTAAACTCCGTATGCTTTCCTTGCTTCAACATCCAATGCCAATTACATCTGCACGTGCATGGTGATGGTTTGCGTGCATCCATCCATCTATCCATCTACTTATAGCTATAGTATTTATATACACATTTGTATTTCCATGTTATCGTCTCATACAACAGAAACACTATGACATGTTTCTTCTAAAAAGTTATTTCTATGTGTGTGGGTGTTGCTGTGTAATTATAATATCAAGTATACTTGGAAAGAAATGGTAAAGAATATTGAGAGTTTCTCTTCTAAAGCTGTGACAATTTTCATGACCATCTACTTAATTTTAACTAAGTTTCTTAATCTAGATGAATTAAGTTAAAGAATATGCATATATAAATGGTAATAACGATTTTTGTATTGTTAATGACAACCTCAACAACTACTCTAGGATTTTATGGTAATTTTTTAAATCTTTAAAACCTTTATTCATTAATTATCTTATTTAGGACCTAATTGCAAATTTTCCAAGATTTTTAAGGATGTATTACTATGAAGATGAATAGGAAACATCTCAAATTTTGATTGGGAAATTTGCAATCAGATCCTAAATAAGAGAATTGATGAATAAAGATCCCAAAGATTTACAAAGTTACCCAATAATGATTAAAGAGGATATTTTAACATTTTTTTGTCAATTTAAATAAGCATAGATAGAACAGGACATGATACATCACTTCGTATTACCGTGTTCGGAGTTCACGACATATTTTACATACAAGCTAGAAACAAACAAATTGTTCAAAACAAGGGTTTAAATACAAATCTACCTGTGATGTATTGGTGAATGCAAACTTGGTACTTTATTATTATTTTTTTAAGAAATTTATTATGAGATCAGAAAGAATTAATAAATAAAAGATTTCAAAAATTGATAAAATTATCATCAAATCCTAACAATAGCTGATTCGGTTATTATTAATAACCTTATTATCCGTTAGTAACAATCGAATCAGCTACTACTGAAACCTAATAGTAATTTTATCAATTTTTAAAAATTTTTATTCATTAATTCTTGGTGGATTCTGATTCTAAATTTTTTAATTTTTTTAAGGATAAAACTACATGAAGGTTTCAAAACGGTGCACGGCCGTCACTGTGCTTGTTTGGGAACTCCGTTGGGAAAATGGATTTTGCAGATTTTGAGGCATTTTGAGAATTTCGAGATGGTTTTACGGATTTCAAGATGGTTTTTATGAATTTCGAGATGGTTTTTACAAATTTCGAGATGGTTTTATCTCGGCTTACGTGCACCGTTTGGGAAAATGGCTTCCCAAACAGGCACACTATGATCCAATGCCGGCTCCTTTTTAGTACTTGGACAACAGTGTGTACCCCGTACAAAAATTAATGGACGTTGACGGATGTGACATTTTTTACCATTTTAAAAGATCTGTGATAAAATGCTTGGATTAAATTTCACTTAACTTATCGAGACAAAATCATATCAAAATCTGTAAAAAAATATCTTAAAATTCATAAAAATTATCTTGAAATTCGTAAACTTCTTTATTCTAACATAACTCATTTTTTCTAACGGAGTTCCCAAACACATACATTATCTGTTAAAGTGCCTCTGCAATGATCCCTAAGTTAAAACATTTTTTGTGTAGAAAAATCAAGTTGAAGTGTTTAATGTTACAATTTCACTGCATGCGTATTTGCATTAGATGGCTGCATATTAACCATTTGGCTGGTAAGCTGCTGTGTGAGACAGTAAATATACATCTTGTTGCTAAGATGCTGAGAAGCATGGACATGAACAAGAAGAGTTATGATATAATTTAGAGTGATCGTATATAATTCAGAGATCTGGCGCCTTGTATGTAAAGGCGCGCGCATACATATATAGGAAGAGACAATAATGAATCAAGAGAGATATGGAAAGAATTAAGGGAGAAGAGTAATGTGTTTTTAAGAAAAATATTATATCAACTAACTTCCTGATTAAGGGAGATGACAGTTAATATATTAATTTTATTATATATTTTATATCCATTAAAATAATTTTTTCATAAAAATAAGAAAACCAGATCTAAAATGTTTAAATCAAATCTTGACGATCTTGATTTAATAGTTAAGGAAGCTTATAACTTTTAATGAACTCTTGAAAAATTCTTTAGAAGTTTAGAGTGTAGACGTGGTTTTGAGATATACTTTTAGTTTAATAATAAAATTTTATAATAATAATACTCAATTATGATAATTGAGAGTATCGATTTCAACCTTTGAATTGTGGTCTATTTCTAATTTCTTTTCCTCCCGTTCAATATTCTTCTTTCATATGTTTATGTGTGTGTTTATGAATCTATTGGAAAAATGATTTTACATAAATTAAGATAAATATATGAGATAAATTTATTTTTGATTTGCTTAAATATGATTCTAAACGTGACTGCCAAACAAGCAATATAAAAAATTGAGAGCTTCAAATGTAAGTTAGCGTTGCATAAATAAGATATTTTCTTTCTTTGCTTTTATGGATGGCCAGAAATCAACCCATAAAATTTTGCTACTCTTCTAAAAACTCAACATAAAACGTTAAAATTTAATGACAAAACAATAATGGATGATACTAACAAGATATAAAACTCATTATAAATCCAAATTATCAATTTTCAACAACCATCAACAACAAAAAAATACCCATAAAATCATAAGTACCCTTTAATCTTTTTTTACATGAAACAACTATACAAATCACGTGAAACGAACTAGCAATTAAAATTAGTTAAAAGCAATAAATATGTAAAATATATAATTATTTTCTCAAATATATCTTTATTTATGAAGATGATGGGTATAATAAGGAATGAAAGGGAAAATAGATAAGAGAAACATATAATTAATTGAAGGTACAAAATACAAAAAATACATTTAATTTTTTGACGAAACCAAATTGTTGTTTATATTTATAACGAAAAAAATATTAGAGCAACAAAGTTAGCAAAAGGAGGCTAGCTCGCTCTCTCTCAAGCTTCACATCAGGTCAATTTTTTAAGCCAGCCTAACCTGTCACGTGCAGTCTTTAAACTATATCTAGCTATGTTTCTTTAGATGGAAAACAGAGATAACTAAAACCAAGCAATGTCACAGGATGATTTGTTCTTTTTATACCACAGCAATAAGCAAGAGAATGATGAAGATGCAACTAAACTCTCAAGTTAATAAAACAAAATAACAAGTTTAAACAGCATGTTGAGTGAGAGGTTGTAATGAAAAAGCATGTTTCATAGAGTTCCTAAAAGAAACACCGTAAAGAGCATGGTGCGCAAAAAAGGTTATGGTTCAAGGAGCAAGGCTCACCAGGCATCTTGGGCTTGGAGAGGCAGCAGCCTGTGATCCTTCCACTGTGAGGAGCCAGAGGTTGTCGCTGCTCTGTGGAACCTTCCACTTTGTGTATAGTTTCTCTTTCATACTCTTCAATGTGGGACTTTGTGCCAGTATTTGCAAAGTTGTGAGTTTTGCAATAAATATTCTTATTTTTGTCCCTTTATGGAACACGGTCCTACTTGTTAGATATGCAAATTCATAACCATAGAATTTGTATTCCAAAAAAAAAACCATAAAATCTATGGTTTCTTATCTCTTTCACTATTTCTCATGCAAATTTTACGCACATTGTACCCATAAGAAAGCTTGTGCATCCAACTTTTCTGATTTTATATATGCGACTTATTCGTACCATATAGCGTCAGCCTAATTACAGATATTTCGAGCTTCAAGCATGCGACGACACTGATATTAACTTTAACATTTCAACTGCACATACTGCTATTAACTTCAAAATTTCATCCGGTCATGTTTCTAAGATTCAACATATCAGTATCCATCAGTAGAAGAGTTGGTTTATGAAATCCACAAAGACAGGCAAGTTTCATTACATATTGCATTTACTTGTATCATTGTTATATGTGGTGTCTCTTACTATGCCTGTGGATCCAACAGTGCGTTCACCAAGAACTAACATCACTACCACTCCCCTAACTACAGAATCACTGACTTCATCTTCAACAAATCAGCACCTTCCTGAAGAGGATTTGGTTGACTTTCATGGTCTATTTAAGGTTAAGTCAAGACAGTCCCTCTTACTTAAAGAGGCATGACAAGAAGAAAAATACTCCGCTTTTTATTCGTGAGATACACTCTGACATACTTCTTAGCGTTGTTGACCAAGCGACACATCTTTCAGGCATGCAAGAGTCCTACAAAATAAAAAAAAACAAAGATTTTAGTTTTAGTCATTTATCTATTTATTTTCTATAAATAGATAAATGACTAAAACTTGAGTTGCCTCCTAAAAAGCGCCTAATTTAAAGTCTTTAGATGGACTTATTAACACAAACACTAATCATAAGTATCAAACACTTCAATCAACTTGTCTCCGTTTCTTTTCAAACAACAAGGTCTCAAAATTACATGTGCTTCCTCAACCATAAGCAATATCGGAATACATGCATTTACTAAATTTGAAGGAAACTCAAAATGCATATCCTTGCAAATAGAGATAGAAGTTTATAAGAATTTAGAACACCCAATAAACTCCATTTGATTCCCACCAGTTGGAGTCAAAACTTTAATAAGAGAATCATGTACAATAACTCATGTGGTCTCCTTGTCAACTTCAACATCAAAATCACATACATTAGGTTCCACAGTTGAAAGATTTTCGAGACACTCACTACTCTCATCTAAATTGATTTCAAGCTCATATTCATCCCCAAAAGTATCTTTAGTCTCATGCAATTTCCTTTCTTCAATCTCCTCACAGTAATCTTCATTAAAGCTTAAAGAGGAAATATGATTGAAAGTGTTTTGTTCCTTTATTTCTTCAATATCTTTTGACATTTGACTTAAAGAGGAAATATGATTGAGTGGAAATAGAGGGTAAGCCAGTAAACTATGTGATAATTTCATGCCATGGATGTGGAAATATAAAAAGGAAAATGCCTCTAGACAAGAAAGATCATGACTGACCAAGTCCTTAGTCTTAAGGATTTTAAGTAAGAATAACCTAATGGTAAAATGGTCATTTGGCTTAAATGATAAGGGTAAAATGATCATTTGATTAAAAAGGCTTAGGGCATCAAATGTCATCAAATAATAAAGACATTTTGGTAATTTGGTCACAAGTCAACCAAAAAGTCAAAGTTGATAAAAATGTCAAAAGTCAACCAAGGGCAAATTTGGAATTAAGAAAGAGTAGAAAAACTGATGGCATTTTGGTAATTAAGAAAGAAATAAGTAGGTAGTGGCATTTTTGTAAATAAGTGGAAGTAAGACAAGGTAATAGCATTTTTCGTAATTAAAGGATTTCGGAGTTAAGGACGACTAAGAATTAATTAATTGAGGTGGCAAGAGTTCTCAAATGCTGGAAACCCGAACTGAGAAATGTTTAGTTGGATCATGAAGTATTTAATAAAATTATTACCCGGTATCCGGTACGGGCAGTTTCAAAGTACGGAGAACAACGGTGCCCGAAAGCCTCGAAAAAGTATTTTCTTAAAAAATTAATTACGGAAAATCCAGGAAGAATTTTGGGGAACGAAAAAGAGTTGGAGTATCAGGGAAAAATATAAAAATTTTCCATGCCCTTAAGTCAAATTGGCCGTCGGAAGCCCTTTTACGGTATTGCACGCAAATCGAGAAATCCTGTCGAGTTACAAGGAAACCCCGGGGATGTTTTGGGCTAGGACATGATGCCACCTAGGCAAGGAATCCAAGGGAATGGCACCACATCAGAGAGAAAGTCTCCGGAAAAGTAAAAAGATAGTTACTTGAGTAAATGTTATTTTGCGGAAATACGTGCCACTGTATCAAGTAACTGGACGGGCAGAAGTCCAGTTGTAATATCCCAAATTTCGTAAACAGAAATAAAGGCCAAAAATGATGAATTACGAAAGGGTTTAAGACCCATAGAAAAGGAAAACAGAAAGGTAAATGCCTAAATAAGGAAGAGGATAATCGACTAAGTCCCTGGCCTTGAGAATTTCAAGTAAGAATGACCTAAGGGCAAAATGGTCATTTGGACCAAATGACAAGAGTAAAATGGTCATTTTGAGTAATAAGGCATAAGGAACAAAATGTCATCAAATAATAAAGACATTTTGGTAATTTGGTCAAAAGTCAACAAAAAGTCAAAGTTGATCAAAAAAGTCAAAGTCAACTCAAAAGTCAAAGTCGACCAAAATGTCAAAATTCAACCAAGGGTAAGGTTGGAATTAAGAAAGAGTAGAAAATTTAATGGCATTTTGGTAATTACGAGGAGAATGAGCCAAGTAATGGGTCCGTTTGGCAAAGCGGTGGAGAAGTACTTATGGACTTATTCACACAAGCCGAGGCAAATATATGGAGGAGATTGTCTCATTTTGCGGAAAAACACTGTTGAACGTGCTTATGGGTATAAAAACCTTGTTGCCAAACAAGGCCAATGGCATTTCCATAATTAAGGATTTTCATAGGGCTAAAAGACTAAGAAATAATTATTTGAGGTAGCAGAAGTCCTCAAATATTGGAGACTCGAACTAAAAAAATTTTAGTTGGGTTATAAAGTAATTAATAAAATTATTATCCGGTATTCGATGCGGGCAGTTTCGCTGAACGGAGAACAACAGTATCCGGAAAGCCCGAAAAGGTATTTTCTTAGAAAATTAATTATGGAAAATTTGGGAAGAATTTTGAGGAACGGACAAGAGCTTGAGAATCAGGGAAAAATATAGAATTTTTCCATGTCCTTAAGTCAAATTGGCCGCCGGAAGCCCGTTTTACGGTGTTGCGCGCAAATCGAGGAATCCTGGCGATTTACGAAGGAAGCCAAAGGCATTTTGAGAAATGGATGATGCCACCTAGGCAAGGAGGCCTAGGGAAGGCTGCCACATGAAAGAAGAGTCCCAGGAAAAATAAAAAGAACAATTTCTCTATTAAAGGTTACTTTACGGAAATGCGTGCTATCGGATCAAGTAACTGACGGGCCAAGGCCCAGTCAGCCAACCAGACTTGGAGGGCAAGCAAAATGGCACCATGTGCAGCAAGAAATGACAAGGTGATGTGGCTAAATGAGGATCAAGCATTTTCCCAAACTTGGGTCCCCAAGTTTTGATATGCTCCACACATTATTCTAAGAGCAAATTAATGTAGGCAAAGCTTCTCTCTTTCCTCTTCCATTTTCATGCCACTTCCTCTCTCTCCTTGGGCAGAAATTTGCTCTCCCTTCTCTCTAGAAACCAAGCCTCTCTCAAGCAAGAAGAAGAGTTCCAAGCTTCCATAGCTCTAGGTAAAGATTTCTAATAACCTTATCTCCCTCCTTTCTTGAGTTTGCTACTACTACTACCACCTTCTCTTGAGTTGTTCCTTGAGTGAGCCTTTCCTTTTGAGGATGATGGCTAGGACCTCAAGAAGATGAAAATGGGAAGAAGGTTTTAAAAGTGGTATATGGTTGCAAACTCTTCCTTGAGGGGTAAAGGATAACTTGTTGGTTGTTGTTGTTGTTTTAAGTTGTTGTAAAGGTTTTTGGAAAGCTCATTATTATGGGGAGGTGCTGCCCAAATTTCTTTTGGTTTAAGGGAAGGTGTTTTTAAGTTGATCAAGGTTAAGAAAAAGGGTTTTGGAACAAGAAAACACAAGGTTACACAAAGAGAGTTTGAAAAACCTATTTTCCCTTTTTCTTCCTCCTTCTCGGCCAAAACAAGAAAATAGAAGGAATGAGTTTTTGAGTCTTTTGATGGTTCTATTGGCTTTAAAATGATGTTTTGTGTAGGTTAAAGCCAAGAGATGGATTTTAAAAGTTTAAAGAACCATAAAAATCAAGACTTGAACTTGTAGGACTCTTGAAAAACCTACAAAAGGTTCTATGCGTTTTTGTAAGATTTATGTCAACTTGTTGGTTGGATATTTACATGGATCTTATGCCATGGTTTTTAGGGTCTTAAGATCTTCAAGGACACCCTTGTAAAAGTCACCAAGAGAACCCTAAAGTTCAAAGAAAAAGGAAAAGCTAAGAACTTGAGGTAGCAAAACTACTAATCTCCTTTTATGTTTATGAAAATGATTTGTGAATGTTACATGAACTTTTATGATGAGAAAGGTGCATACTTTGTGTATGAAATATGAATTTTGTGCTATGGCCATATGCATATTCAAGTAAAGTTTATGTGTCACATGTTTAGATGTTCATACACATGCCATAAAGTTATGTATGCACATTCACAATGTTTTGATTATGTGGTTTTGCTATTGGGATTCCCAAATCTCATCCCCCACCCACTAACCATGTAGGTGCAAGCACAAGCAAGGGTAAGGAAAAGGTTCTTGAACCTTGAAGATGATGATGCATATGCTTGTTTGTTTTGTGTAAATATGCAAGATGCTATTTTCTTTTGAAGTTGTTATGGTTGTAATCTAACTACAACATGAAGAACATATGAATATGGGATGATGCATGCATGATCATGAGCTAAGAAGGCTAAAGAAGGATAAGAAACTAATCATGCACGTTAGAGTTAAGATCATGAACCAAAAGAGGTTTTGGTGAATTTTTAAGAAAATTGGTTTTCAAGGCTAAAGGGGTTCCAAAGGCCTTGAAAAATGAATTTATTTCCAGTGGCGATTTAAAAAAGAAAACGAGCTCCAAATGGGCTGAAATTTTCCATTCAGAAACTAGACATCCTAAGCTTTACAATGATATAAAGTTTGAAAATTTTGGATGTGTAGGTTAAGAGATATGATTTTTCAAATTTAAGGGAAAAACTGGAAAACTGACAGTGATCATTTTGAACATTGCCACGGTTTTTGAATAAATTGATTCAAATAGGCAAGAACTGGAATCAATGAGTATTTTTCCCCTATAGATCACTTAATAAGCTAAATTTAGAATTTGGAACCACTCTATTTTGAGTTTTATAGAATTAATTATGAATTTTCAAAGTTTGATCAGAAATCTGGAAAATGGGCCAGTGAACAGTAACAACGTTTTTAGGAAAAAAGAATAATTTTCAAGTTCACTAAAAAGGCCAAATTGAGTTACCCAAGGCCCAAGAGTGGTTCATAAGTGATCAAATAAGTAAATATAGGGGGATAATAGGATGTGTTACACCAGTCAGCCTTACCAGACCGGCAAGGGAAGTCTGAAAAGCACTTTTCACAAATCAATCCCATGAGGACAAGTGGCACAATCTCCATCAAGTATTTCCAAACTTAGCCTCCAAGAATCATTTTTAGCCACACAATTTGCAAGAAACAATTTTTAAACTAGTAAGCTCTCTTTCTCTCCCTCATTTGGATGTCCACTTCTCTCTCTCTTTAGGTCAAATTTTTTCTCTCCCTTCTCTCTAGCAAAGAAGCCATTTTCAAGCAAGAAAGAAGAGCACCAAGCTTCCATAACACAAGGTAAGGAGTTCTAGCAACCAAATCTCCATCTTTTCTTGAGTCTTGCAATCTCTTCTATCTTTCTCTTAAGCTGTTTTCTTGAATGAGCCTTTCTTTTGGGAAGTTGATGGCTAGGACTTCAAGAGTTGAAAATGGAAAAGAGAAGGTTTTAAATGTGGTAAATGGTTGCAATTTGTTTCTTGAGTAGTAAAAGCTATGTTGTTGGTTGTAGATGGTTGTTTTGAGTTATTGTAAAAATTATGGGAAGCTCCATATTAGGGGGAGGTGCTGCCCAAATTTCGTTTGGCCTAAGGGGAGGTGTATTTGAGTTGATTAATATTAAGAAAAGGGGTTTTGGAAGGAAGAGAACACATGGTTACAGGAACAAAGTTTGAAAAACCCATTTTCCCGTTTTCGGCCAAGCCAAGAAAAAATAGAAAGGATGTGATTTTAGGTGTTTTGATAGTTCCATTGGCTTTAAGATAATGTTTTGTGTAGGGTAAAGCTAAGAGATGGATTTTAGAAGCTTTAAGGGCCATAAAAATCAAGTCTTAAACTTGTAGGACTCTTAGAAAACCAAAAAGAGGGTTTTGTGCGTTTTTGCAAGTTTTATGGCATCTTGATGATTGTATGTTTACATGAATATTATGCCATGATCTTTAGGGATTTAAGACCCTTAAGAGCACTTGGAAGGAATCCAAGAGCACTTTGAAGTTTGAGTAAAAAGGGGAAACAAAGTAAAGGTAACAAGACTACTAACTCTTCTAAACTATTTTATGAACTTGTTGTGAATAGTGCATTATTCTATGATGTATGAACATGTTGTTTTGTGTATGATATGTGATCTTGATTGCTATGTCCATATGCATGACAATGAAATGTTTGAATATGTTGGGCCACTCAATATGCTAAATTTAGAAATTGGAACTACTCAATTTAGATTTTTCTAAAATTAATTATGAATTTTTAAAGTTGGGCCAGAAATCTGGAAAATGGGCCAGTGAACAGTAACAACGTTTTTCTGTTTTTGAAAATTTCAAGTTCACATAAAATGCCCAATTTAAGTTATCCAAGGCCCAAGAGTGGTTTAAAAGTGATCTAATATGAGGATATAGGGGGAAAATAGGAGGTGTTACACATAGTGGTATCAAAACATGGTTTTGGGTAAATTATGTTTGTTATGGGCCCACAGTGGTGCTAGTTATGCATTGTTATTGCATTACTACATGAATTGATTATTGTGATGTTATGGTTAGTTGGATAATGAGATTTTGAAATCCCAATAGCAAAACTAGCTAAACAAAAGTATTGTGAATATGCATGTAACAACTTTTAAACAAATATATGAACATATAACATGTGATATGTTCAAACTACATTTTTATATGCATATAGCCATAGCAATCAAGATCACATTTCATACTCATATCATTCACTTCATTCATCACAAAAATCATGCATCATTCACAACAAAGTTTTATAAAAACATGAGTTTAGTTTAATAGTCTTGCTACCTTTATTAAGCTTCTCCTTTTTAACTTAAACTTCAAAGTTCTTTTGGATCCCTTCCAAGTGTGCTCTTGAGGGTCTTAAAATCCTAAAAATCATGGTATAAGATCCATGTAAATACACAACCAACAAGTTGCCATAAAGTTTGTAAAAACGCATAAAACTCCTTGTAGGTTTTTCAAGAGTCCTACAAATTCAAGGTTTAGTTTTTATAGTTCCTTAAACTTCTAAAATTCATCTCTTGGCTTTACCCTACACAAAACATCATTTTAAAGCCATTGGAACCATCAAAACACTCAAAAACTCATCCTTTCTATTTTTTTTTAGCTTGGACGAAAACAGCAGGAATAAGGAAAGGAAGGGTTTTTCAACTTTGCTCATGAAACCATGTGTTTCATTGCTTCCAAAACCCCTTTTCTTAACTTTGATATATTCAAACACACATTCCCTTAGACCAAAAGAAATTTGGGCAGCACCTCCCCATAAACTTGAGCTTTCCATAATTTTTACAAGAACTTAAATCAACCAACAACAACCAACAACCTATCTTTTACCCCTCAAGGAAGAGCTTACAACCATTTACCACTTTTAAAACCTTCTCTTTTCCATTTTCAACTCTTGAAGTCCTAGCCTTTATCCTCAAAAAGGGAGGCTCATTTAAGGAACAACTTAAAAGAAGGTAGTAGTTGTTGTAAGACTCAAGAAAAGAGGGGATTTGGTTGCAAGAACACATTACCTTGTGCTATAGAAGCTTGGATCTTCTTCTTCTTGCTTGGGGAGGGAGTGATTTCTAGAGAGAAGGAGGAGAAAAATCTGATGGTAAGAGAGAGGGAGAGTGGCGTCCAAAATGAGGGGGAGAGAGAGGTTTTACTAATTAAAATGCTTATTGAAATATTGTGTGGAGGAGATTAAGTCTTGGGGACCAAGTTTGCAAATGCTTGATGGAGAATGTGCCATTTATCCTAGTCTCATTGCTTGCAGAAAAAGTGCTCTTTTGGCTTCCTTTGGAAGCTTGGTTGGGCTGACTAGGCCTTTGCCCGGTTAGTTACTTGATCCGGTGGCACGCATTTCAGTAAAGTAACATTTATTCAAGAAATTTTCCTTTTTATTTTTTCTCGAGACTTTTCTTTCATGTGGTGCCCTTCTTCAAAATACCCTTGGTTCTCTTTGTAAATCGTCAGGATTCCTCTATTTGCATGCTCTAAATCCATTGCGTGCTCTAAACCCGATACTCAAAATACCCTCGTTAAGGAAGGATTCCTCTAAAATGAGGAAGAAAATATCTTCAGAAAAGTAGAAAAAGATTTACCGGAATAAAGTTATGTTTACCGGTAAAAAATGCAATCGGTAAAAGTAACCGAGTGGGATCCAGTTTGGTTAATGTAACCAGATTTCAACCAGCAAATTAAAGTCATGATTACCCACTTTTTAACCATTCAATGAGAAGCCAACAAATATCAAGTGTGTGGCTTAATAATAGCCCTTAGATCACACTTAGATTGCAAGATGCAATCTTAGCCTTTCATGCCTTTATGAGTGAATTATTAAAACCATTATTCCCCTCCATCTTCCATCCATTAGACTGAAATTTCATGGGCAGAAAAAGTGAGAGCAATGACGCCATCTTCATGGTGTGGAGGAAGAAGAAGTGCAAGAGAAAATCAAAGTGTAAGCTTATACCCCTTATTTCTATACATCGAAATGATCCTTACAAGCTTATCTACAACTTCCATAGATTATTTCTTGATTAGTCCTCTCTTTTGGAAGTTTCAAAGTTAGGGTTCTTGCAAGAGAAAGTGAGAAAGAGAGGGATTTAGCAAGGTTTAATGGGTGGAAACTACTCCTGGCATGATAAGGAGTAGATTGATGTATAGCTTGTGATTGTTTGGCTCTTGTTTGTTGATTTTGTAAATTTTGGGATGATGAACCCTAAGAGAGCTAACTATTTCCGGTGGCCAATTTGATTTAAGGACATGGAAAAATTCTATATTTTTCCTTGATTCTCAAGCTCTTTTCCGTTTCTCAAAATTCTTCCCGGATTTTCCGTAATTAATTTTATAAGAAAATACTTTTTAGGGGTTTTTGGGCACTGTTGATCTATGTACTTTGAAATTACTAACTAAACTTTTCTTAGTTTGGGCCTCTGGCATTTGAGGACTCATGCTACCTCAAAGAATTATTTCTTAGTCGTCCCTAACTCTGAATCCTTTATTTACCACTTATTTACGAAAATGCCACTACCTTTTCTACTTTTGCCATAATTTCCAAAATGCCATAACTTTTTATACTCTTTTTTAATTCCAACTTTACCCTCGACCAACTTTGACATATTTGGTCCGCTTTGACTTTTGGTCAACTTTGACTTTTTGGTCAAATTTGACTCTTCCGTTGACTTTTGACTAAATTACCAAAATGTCCTTAATACATAATGGCATTTATTGCCCTGGGCCTTTTAATTCAAAAATACCATTTTGCCCTTGTCATTTATTCCAAATGACCATTTTGCCCTCGGGTCCTTATTATTTTGGATTTTCAATACTAGGAGCTTAGTCAATTATGATCTTTCTTATCCATAGGCATTTTCCTTTTCTATATTTTTCTTATCTATGGGCCTTACATCTTCTCATAGTTACCGGTCTGGCCTTTGTACCAGTTAGTCGAAAACAGGGATATTACACAATTACCCAAATAAATATATTTAAATTTAACTTGTTAATCTAGAGTATGAATAGATGTAATGTCTTTCGATCATCTATGACCCTCTTTCAAATAAAACTATTATTCCTAAAAAGCTTATTCAAAAGGCATTAACTCGAATGATCTCACTCTAATATGATTATATGAGTCCCGTAGGTATATTCCTATCCTAAAGGAAAATTAGAATAAATTCTAATATCACATTACTCAGTTTAAAGGTCCAATTAAAATCCCTTCCGAAGCTAATATAAATCCTCATATTCATACTTAATGTTGATGAGAGACTAAGCAGAGACAATAAGACTTAATTGAATAAACACAATTAAAATTTAATAAAAATAGATGGTTTGAACATGCTCAAATCCTTAAATCAGTTCATAGCTACTCTAGATCTAAAAAGAATTAGCCACACATGATTTTAATTAAGCCCATGATAAAACTCAAGAATAGCATAGAGAAAAAGAAAGAATGAAGAGAGAAGGATGACGCTATGAGATATGATGGATGTTACTGCGTGTGCTGTGTCTTCTTCCCTCCTGCGCGTCTTCCTAGCGTGTATGTGTTTCTCCTTTTCCCTGTGCGTGCTAATGCTTCCTGGACGTCTCCCCCAAGGGTTTTTTCAATTATGCCTCACGTCCCCCCTTCAATATCCTCCAATACACATATATATATAGAGTGCCTTGCGTTCTCTTTGCTTGACTTTTCTTTTCTTGTGCCTTTTCCAGCGTATCTTGTGTGGATATTTATATATACACATATATCCCTTAATATATGATATATATATATATATATCCATAAAATGTTAAAACCACCTACTGCTCATTTCTTTTTCCCTTTTCTTTTAAATCTTTCTTCATTTCTTGATTTATCAAGATCCTCTCTTCATTGCTTCCCTAAAAATAACAAAATAATGAAATAAAAAGAAAAAAAATAAACTAAACATAAAGATTAATAAAATCTTTTAAATCATTATTATTTGCTTTGATTTAATGAATCTTTAATATAATGCATATATTTGCTATTTTAAACTCAAAATCTTTTCAGAATAATGAATCTCTAAGATAATGCATTATCAGATAGATTTCTCATTTTAAACTCAGAATCTTTTAAATTTATATTGATAATTCTCCAAATTTATCAAAAATATATCTCAAATATACTAAAATTGGAGAGTTATCAAGGCATTCGTCAAATATCCACATCTATGGAAATGGAAACTCTCACTGAGGACTCCCAGGATCTGTAAAGTGGGATACAGGTCCTTAGCTGACATGTTGGCATTTTTAGAATTAGAGACACCAAAGACAACGGATGATTCAAAGATGGAGGAATTTGAAGAACTATATTATGAACTGGAATATTTTGGTTTTGACAAGAAGTGGCTAACATCTGTTCACCAGAGTGATGGGTATGCTAGCTGATCATTGGTACAAATTGAAGCAGCTAGGTCAATTGGAGTCTCAAATTAGCATCTTGGAAGAATGACTTAATGATGCAAGAGCAAGCTTGTCCGGTGTGAACGATGATCTCTCAAAACCTGGCCTTGTATTTGGCTTTTAACGGCTTGTTTGGATCTCATTTTTAGAATTTTTTTAACAGATTTCGAGGCAAAACTTAGGTTTTGAAAAGTGATTTATGTTTGGAAAGTTACTAGCTTTTACAGATTCTGAGGCAAAAAGTAGATAGGAAAAAAGAAAGAGAAAGAATGAATAGTAGGAAATAAGAAAGAGAAGAAAGAAAAAGTATGAAAGAGGAAAGAGAAAAAAAGGAAAAATGTAGGAAAGGGAAAGAGAAAGAAGGAAAACTTATGAAAGAGGAAAGAGAAAAAAGAAAAAAAGTATGAAAGAAGAAAAAGGAAAAAGAGAAAAAAGTAGGAAAGAGAAAACATAAGTTTCAAACCGAGGTTTTAAAATAGCTTTTCAGAAAAATTTTTATTCTTGGGCAAAACCTGGGTTTTTGGTCAAAACCTAGGTTCTGAAAATAGCTTCCAAACAAGCTCTAAGTATACTAATTTGTGTGAACTTTGATTTGGCATGTGTTTTTATCACACTTTGTAAAATAAGGGCATTAGTCTATTAAGTGGTTGGTTGGTTACTAATACAATTGGTAGTAACCACTTACATTAATTGTAAATACCCTTAATCATACAAGCTTGAGACTTGTGATTTCAATATATAAAGTGTTACTCTTTTCTATCACAAACTTTTGTGATTACTATTGCTATAGATTTCAATAAATAAATGGTTAGAACGAACACTACTACAAAATGTACTTTTTACGCCCTATTTTTAACCCAATTGGCGCCCTTTCTATGGGGGACGCCTATGTGAGGGGCGTAGAAAGTTCGGCCTTACGACGCCCTATATTAAGTAAGGCGCCGTAGGTTAGACCTACAGCGCCCTATATTGAAAAAAATGGCACCGTAGGAGTCACCCTACAGCGCCCTATATTGGTATGTAGGGCACTGTAGGTTGACCCTGCGGCGCCCTTTTTTCCAATGTCACCCTACGACGCCCTATTTTCCAATATAGGGCGTCATAGGTGTATTTTTTTTAAAAAAAATCCTTCTGTTCTGCAACATTCAACCGCGATGCTCTTCAATGATAAAACGAGAAACGAGACGCGAAGCTCTTCGACGACGCGAGACGTAAAGCGAAGACGAGAGATCAATTGAAAAACAAGAAACAAGACACGAAGTGATCACTAACAAGCGATCGGAAGCCAAAGAGCGAAGTGATCACTAAACATCGAAAACTAACCATTTCTGCAAAGTGAAGCGAAGTGATCAGAAGTGACTGAATAGTAACGCGAAGTGATCACTAAGCCATTTCTGCATATTCAAAAAAAACATATCCAGAGTAAGCACAGTGATAAAAAACAGAACCAATACATTCAAAAAAACTAGCATGCTTGCTTAAAACAAACATAGATTCAGCATCAAGAACCAAAACGACTACAGATCCGAGTAGATCCGGCATCAAGAACCAAAACGACTACAGATCCGAGTAGATCCAGCATCAATGTGGCCCCTGTCGGTGTGTAGTTTGGACGAGAAGCAGTATTGGTGTGAGATTACTTACTCGTCTAGATTGATGGAGGAGTTTGGAGGAGAAGCAGTGTCGAGATTACTGTCACACACTCCTCCAGCTCTCCTTCATTCCTTCTCCTTCGACCTTACCCTTCACGAGCTCACCCAGGAAGTGAAAGAAAAGAGGTGGAGCGAGGGCGAATGTGAATCCAGGCAAGCGAGGGCGAGCGAATTTAAAATAACCAAGGGCGCCCATTTGACGCCCTATATTAAATATAGGGCGCCAAAGGATGCCTTATGGCACCCTATCTCATGAAAGGGCACCATAAGGCTCCCTTTGGCGCCCTATATTTAGGATAAAGTCCCACCTACGTTCATTAAAATTTCAAAATGCCACCGCCTTCATTTTTTACTTCCTTTTTTAAAAAAAGGAAGCGAATTTTAGGCGCAAAAACTATTCTCTATAGTAGTGGAAGGATAAAAATATAATAATTGA
Source organism: Vachellia pachyceras (assembly GCA_025593235.1). Lineage (NCBI taxonomy): Eukaryota > Viridiplantae > Streptophyta > Magnoliopsida > Fabales > Fabaceae > Vachellia > Vachellia pachyceras. The sequence continues at coordinate 6,999 of JANTPZ010143226.1, read as the reverse complement.
ATTAAAATAAAATCAATGGGATATTATATATCTGTATACATCATTCTATCTCCTATAACTAAAATCTTCCCCTTCTGTTGCTCGTATGCTAATATCTTTAAAGTTTCAATTGAATATGTCTCCAAGCTTCAAATTTTGTCTCATAAGTAAAAAATAGAGCACTACCTACACTTTTTTATACAAGAGCTAATTAATTTTTTTAAATAGATTAAATTAATTAATTAATTATTTAATTATAACATATATTTTAAAAATACTTATATGTTATATTATATTATATTACTTTAGTAGTCTGGTAAATACTTATATGATAACGGAGGATGAGGGGAAGGGTGGATGAGAGAATCTTGACCAAATTTCAGGTACATGATGACGTCTGTCTCTCTCTCTCTCTCTCTCTCGCATGATGATGTCTCTCTGCCCAGCACATGAATTCAAATACAATTTTTTAGTTTTTAAGAAAAATGCCCCAAACAAGTTTTTTTCCCCCGTTTTGAGAGGAAAAGCAGTTTTTAAAAATAGAAACAAAACCCCACTATAATTTACCACTAAATTATTTCCCTGGTCTTCTAAATTGCAAGAGGCAACAAAGCCAAAAAAAAAATTGTAGGAATCCACTAATGTGAACTAACTGGCAAATGACTAAAAAGCCGAATAATGATTGAATACTCCCCCAGTGCGAAAGAAAGACTTGGAAAATTTTGAGTTCTTCCGTCTTGGTCCTATCTTTCTTCCTAATCAACTTGAATTTTCCGAATTACCCTTATCTCAAAACGATATCTCTTTTCTTCTATCTCCGTCGTTCTGATTTTTTTTTCCCATTCTGCTCTTGCGTTGTGCTTCTATTGAGTGTTCTGTTCTTTCTTTCAGGTAAGGCTGATATTCTTAGATGCTACATTGATTTTGCTATAATATTCTTATTCTTCACTTGTACTATCATTCTACTACAGAGGCTCGAAAATACTAAATCATGATCTGTTACTTGTTCTTTTTCTTATGTTTGTTAATAAATATTTTCCCTTTGTTTGCTTTGCCGTTTGTGCGTCGTCATTTCTTTGTACTTTGATTCTTCATCTTGGCTTCCATGTTCCATCCCCTTCTTTGATTGCTTTAGCATTCAGGAAAATCAACAAAAAATTAAAAAATAAGCAAAAGACCAGAATAAAAAGAGACTTCGGCACTGAAGACTCAAAAAAGTTAAGCATATATTTTTATTAATACAATTAAATAAAAGTTTTTTTGTTAACTATGGAAGTTCTTTTGTTAGAAGCTATCATATTCAAGATATTATTATCGGACACTAAATATTGCACCTTTCCTAGTGGTGGCCTACATGTAGCACCCGACAGTACCTCAAACGGAACTATTTCCATTAAGAAGATATATACATGCCCTTAGTAAATATATATATATATATATATCATGTAACAAGCATGCAAAGCGTAACATGCTAGCATTCAATTTCGCCAGCGTATGCAATTATTTTTCATGAAATAGATAACATTTTTATTGGGTTTTATTTTTAATATTTTTCAATTTATAAATTTTAAATTAAAGATTAACATGTTAATTCAATTGTAGATACATTATTGTTTAAATTTGTTTAGTCAGCATTTCCAATTAACAAGGCTAAAGATCTTAAGTGACTGAAAATAGTCAAATAACATTTATAAATACAATTATACTTCAGACTCAATATAACTATGCGTGGTGTGTATTCTTTTCACAATTGTCATTATCATACTCCATCCACTCTTCTCTATGAATAAAAATAGTTAGGGTGGGCAACCCAACAAACCAAAGGAAATTTAACTACTGGAAAAAAAAAAATTAATTTTTGTTAAGTTTTAAATCGCTTGTAACACTGCTATGTGTAATTTTTTTAATGGTCTTATGTCTAATTGAACCTTAAAATTTAAAAATTAAAAAAATAATTCCGAGGCTAATCTAGTTATATATTAATTATAGATCAATTTTGAGATGCATTATCGTATCATAGGATTTCAACTTAAAAATTAAAATGTTTCTGATGTCCAAGGATTTTTCTGTCGTTCTTGCCTTGCTGCTGCATGAATGGATTGCTTAGCTTCCCAAATAATTACATCTCTTAATTACGAAAAGGCCATTACTTGTCTTACTTTCCTCGTAATTACCAAAATGCCACTATCTTTTCTACTTTTTTCATAATTCCTTGTATTTATAGGTTCCATTAATAATTCCAAGCATGATTCATCATCTAAACTCATATCTATAAAAAATTTTGATGCCTCCTCTATCACAAACGAAGCATTTCAGGCATTGTCCGAGACACTAGAGGTTCTTTCGTTTGAAAAGATTCAGGGAGTTTGCAAAAGCATCATTCCTGACATGTCTCCAATACGAGGTGACTTTTTGAAGGAGGTAAAAGAATTTCTACTTCGTGATTCTGATTGCATAAGATGCCTGATTGACACCACAAATGATCAACTACATCAGACTAGA
>JANTPZ010143225.1:4489-19903 GCA_025593235.1 Vachellia pachyceras | reverse complement strand
CTCACCTTCTGATCAATCTGCTGTCAATGCCATAGCACAGAAACTTCATTCTAAGCAGGGAGGTATGAGGATCAAAATTTTTAGGATATCTGATTTATTCATGCTGTATTGTTTGCGTCTAAAATGTTGTCTTTTTTTGTTGCTTTCTCATTATTGTGCTCAGCTGGTGCAGACATTGAGGGTCAAGAGGCTAAGGATGCCAGACACAAATCAACTTCTAAAGCTGGCACAAAATGCAGGAATGATGCTTATAGCAAATCCAAGTCAAAAGTTGCTAAGGCTGAGGGAGATGCGTCTGAGGGCATGGCTGCATCAGTTAAAAATGTTAATGACTCAAGGAAAGCATCTGATCTGGAGAGTAGACTGGAGGCCCAAACCAAAGAAATCTGGACTCTGAAAGATGATCTGAAAAAGCATGTGACAACTGCTGAGTTACGTCTAATGCTGGAAACCAATAATTAAGATTCAACAGGATCAGAACTTGATTTGCATGACCGCCGGTAATTTGTTATCTCATTCACTTTGGCTTTGTTTGGTAAGCCATTTTGCCCAACGGGTGCGCTTACCGAGACAAAATTCCTCTCACATAAACTGCCTAGGAATCTGTGTCCGTTTTCCCAACGGGCTATCCAAACGGAGCCTTTATTTGCTTATCATAAAGAAGCTCTTGCTTTTACCCTGCCTATCTGTGTCGTTTTCCTATGAATGATTATTTGTTATGATTGCACTGTTAAAAGATGCTGTTTATTTTTTCTTGGATGTCCTGCTTGCTCATTAATAATAGCACTAACACAATTTGTTCTTTGTGAATTACAATTTATTATCAAAGCGAAAAAAGGAAACAAGCAAGTCTTGCTCCTATAATACTTAGATGCATAACTGTGTTTCCAATTTTGTTCTGTTTTCTTTTCTCTACTTATGATGTATTTTACAGATATTTTCTGTGAAATGTGAATTTCTTTAAATGGTAGTGAGGTGATAACTTACTTTTCTTGCTTTGAAAGTAATTCATCTCATATCACTGTAATATTCAGTGCCGATGGAATGATGTTTGGACCACTCACATGTTGCCCAATATGTTCTGGTTCTATCCGTTATTCTGGAGGAATGCACCGGTGTCATGGTACATTTCTGAATGGAGCAAATGTTCCTACTCTACTAACAAACCTAAACGACTTAGACTGAAGTGGAAATTTCCTGAGGGAACAGACAATCAGTACCTCAAACAGGTGTGTAATGAAAAGAAATGTTATAGATCAAATATAAAGCAGACATCTGACTTTGTATTATACTGACTGTTTGCAGTGGTTCAAATCACAAAAAGCTGAGAAACCGGTTAGGATGGTGCCTCCACATTCATCATCAAATTCCGAAGGTCAAATTGTTGCTTGCCTGCATCAATCTGCAAACGGTGAAAATTTGGGAGCATTGAGAGTTGCTATCACTGGATATCCTAAAGAATCTATTGTATAATGTTCCTTCTATCTTTCCTTTCGTTTTTCTGCTTTTACAGCCCTAATTGAAAGATTATTTAGAACCATCCTAGGAGTCTCATGTTTAACTTCGTTGTTTAGTCTTAAACTTCTGAGATATGATTATGCACTGTGCAGGTGAAGTGGAAAACCAAAGTTAAGGAGTTTGGTGGTGTGCTTCATGCTAAAGTGAAGAAACGTATCTACTATATTAGCTGACACATGGAGATGCCAAAAAGAGATTCGTCCATCCTTTTCTTTTTTGACAAAAAGCAAAAAGGATTTGTGAAAGTTTGGCCTGTTTACTTGCAGATAGCAGCTGCTTGGTGGTAATTGGGGCACTGGATGAGCAAGATGGTGAAATGCGGAAGGCAAAGTATGGTTCATTCAAATTGTTTTGTCGGTTTCAAGTGTTCTCATTTCTGACTATTAATAGTTCACTGACCTTGAAGAGTTTCCTTAGGAGGATGAAAGTACCTATAGTCAGAGAGGATTATTTGGTTGATTGTGTGGAAAGAAAGAAGAAGCTTCTCGTTGCCTTATACAAGGTTGAAGCCACTAGCGAAGCCTCTAGCTTGGTCACCATCAAAGTGAAGGGTCGAAGTGTTTTTCATGAGGCCTCTGGCTTACAGGATTCTGGTCACATGCTCGAGGAAGGAAAAATCATATTTAATACAACTCTGAATATGTCTGACTTATCTACTGGTGTTAACAGGTGCCTGATTATATTCTGCTTTTGGGTTTTGTCATGTCAAGCCATACAAGTTTCATAGCATTGTGTTCCCTACAACTGATGTCTACATTATACCATTTGATCATTCTCAGCAATGTCTGATATGCCTTGTTGGAACATTAGCTGAAATTATGATATTGTATATGACGTGATTTCAGCCACCTTAAAGTAACTACTGATAAAATTGATATTAATTAATTAAAATTTCTACATTGAGAAAGAAATAGAACCGAAGCACAACAAATTAAGACTGTTCGAAAAAGAAGCAAGAACTAGTTTAACACTAGAAGAGGTAAAGCCCTTTAACAACTCCTGAATGTCCTAAATCACTACTAATAATATACTTAAATTTCTCCATGAAACATAGAATAAGGATTTATATATACTGATGCCCACCCTTGTGTATAAATTATTATAACCTAGTAAATACCACTCCACTTTGTCTAGTCTTTAATTGTTACTGACTTCATTCTGTTGACGTTTGATTAAAGATTCATGATTTCGATAATGGACCATAAAAGACCCTAGTAAGCAAACTATGACGAATTGCCAAAAGAAGTCCTAATAAGCAAATAGAGTTCACTCCACTCTGTTTAACCATTAATAGTTCGGAACTTCATTCTATTGGGACTTGGCAATATCTGATTGAAGATTTATAAGTTCTAAAGAAAAGCAATATTGGAAAACTTAGGTTGAATGCAAAGCGATGCTTATTTTATTGTTTATTTGTTGGACTATGAGGTCTTATTGTACAATTATTTAGTTTTTCATTTACTCAGTGTTGGTTGTTTAGAAAATGAAAAGCACCTTTCAGAAGTCTCCGCCTCACTGTTTTGAGACTTGTAATTATTTGCTTTACTCTGTATTTTTTTACTACTGAATTTTCTTTACACTATTGAGTTTTGAAATACCGCATGCCATTGCTTTTATCCACCATGGTCTAAGTTAGTATAGCTTTTTTTCTGGGTATAATAGTAAAAGTTTGTTTTTGTTCTCTTAACTGATGAATTTTATACATTGGCTTTATTATGGTGGAAATAAGGTAATGATTATGTAACAATTTTAGGTTTTAGCCAGTTGGAAGAATGGCTATCTTGTTTATTCATTTCATTAGTTTAATCAGACCACTTGGACTTAGAAGTTCTTTTATTATTTCTGCTTTAGTTATCTTCCATGATTTCAGCTCTGCTTTTTTTTTTTTAATTCCTTCCTGCTCTGACCATGTTGTCTCAATAATAAGCTAGTGTAGCTACTACATTATCCAGGTGATTCAAGAAGATAAGGGATCAGATTTCTATGTGTTCCGTAAATGGGGTCGAGTTGGTAATGACAAAATTGGGGGAAGTAAACTGGATGAGATGTCAAAAGCAGATGCCATTGCCCAATTCAAACGATTATTCTTTGAGAAGACTGGAAACTCTTGGGAGGCTTGGGAACAAAGTAATTTTCGGAAGCAACCAGGAAGATTTTTCCCATTAGATGTTGTACTTATTTCTTTTTGTGATGTAAATCATTCTTACTCATAGGTGGATGTTCAACTTATGCTGCTGTTTTAAAATCTTGACTCTGCAGGATTGTGGGGTTAACAAACAGGTTACAAAGAAAAATAAAAAGGATGCAGACAGTAAACTGGCCCCTCCATTACCAGAATTGATGAAGATGCCTTTCAATGTGGAAACATACAGGTATCAAAAAATGGCATGCTCTATCTTATTTTTCGTTATGCATGACAGAATGCTGAATGTTGACTGTCACAGGGCTGCCATGATGGAATTTGAGATATATGTCTGAAATGCCACTTGGGAAGCTGATCAAAATTAATATCCAAAAAGGTATGGTTATGGTTTTCTATTTTTTAAAAAATAAAATTTTAGTTGATTACTTTGTTCTTTGGCAATGGCAACATTAGAAATTCTGTAGTGTATATTATTGATCGACTGGCTCATAAATACTAATTGTACGTTGACTTGCTCCCATGTCCCAGGGTTTGAAGCTTTAACAGATATACAGAATCTGTTAAGTGATAACAATCCCAATCCTTCAGTCAGATAAAGCTTACTTATTGATGCTAGCAATCGGTTTTTCATTGTAATCCCTTCTATTCATCCACACTTTACTAGGGATGAGGAAGATTTTAAGTCAAAGGTACATAGTACTGTGCCTAAAAAGTTTCTAGGTTTTCTTGGCTATGAAAAATGATATTAGGTCGGTGCAAGGGGTCTTTGTGGCTCTGCCTTGGTTTCTTTATTAGTTAAACTATGATACAAGGAAATTAATGAGTTTCTGCAGTCAAGGTTTAAAATGATTTTAGATTTTAATGAAAAATTTGGAATCCACTGAATCATCTCAAAGGAGTGCTGAAGTTTGTTATCCTTCTGGTCCACAGCAATTTTAAAGACTACAAAGTAACATGGGATATGTCAAAGAGCAATACGAGGTGTTCTAAGTGGATGGAAACTTGAATTCTTTTTTTAGGGGAGTATTAATTGGTTTTAATGCATGTTGGAGGTGATTGGGTACAAAGTGTCAAAGATATTGTATAAAGAATATTTAATTGGGGACTGTAACTGATGAATGCCGTTGCTTTAACTTGATGCATTTTGGACTTCCCTGTCATGAATTTTATTATGTTTCACGAGTAGGTGAAAATGTTAGAATCACTCCATAACATTGAAATAGCCTCAAGATTAGTTGGATTTGATGTAGATGGTGATGACTCCATTGATGATAAGTATAAGAGGCTTCACTGTGACATTTCTCCCCTGCCTCATGATAGTGAAGATTATCATCTGATCGAAAAGTTTCTACATACTACTCATGCCCCTACACATATGGTGTGTTTATAATTGAAGAGCAGCAACTCACAAATTGTATTATGCATCTGTGTCTCTGGATCTAGCTCTTTCACTTTTAAATTGTATTTTCTTATAATTTTATTCCAATTTCTCTACGTCATTGTCCTCAATCTCTCCATTAGAGTATACGTTTACCTCATTTTCTTTTAAATTACTTGGTTCTTACTCATGTTAAGGTGTCGGATCATGATAAGTCAATAGTATATAGTAGTAAGTTTAATTTAATTTTTAATATTATCAACTAGATGTTCGGGTTTGACCTTGATCCAAGCTATTAACCTTTGAATCACTCCTTCAACCGGTTCAGTGTCCGGTTCGGTTTTTTGAACCTTGGTATTCTTGCATATATTTTCAATTATATACAGCAGTTGTCTATGAAGATATATGATTGATATATAACTGCATGCTTGACTATTCTTGCTTCAAAATTCTGTACACCGGATCTGGAGTTCACTACAGCTTGCTCGAAGTCAACCTTCAGGAGAATGAAAATAATTACAAAATTTTGAATTCGTCATATAACTAGAATGTTGTCTGTTGCAGGGTCTAGGTTGACAAATTTTGTTGGCATACTTAGCCAAGGACTGAGAACTGCACCTCCTCAATCCCCAGCAACTGGCTATATGGTTCTTTCTCTCTCTTTTTTCAGTCTCTTTCATTTTTTATTTTCATAAACACGTACATAATTACAACCCATATCTGAAATGCCAAATATTTTGCTGTACAGTTTGGCAAAGGGATATACTTTGCTGACCTGGTCAGCAAAAAAGTGCTCAGTAATCAGTATTGCTACACTGATAAGAAGAATCCCATTGGTCTGATGCTTTTGAGCGAAGTTGCCCTTGGAAATGTATATGAGCTTAAGAACGCTAAGGTCAGTCTAGTTTAATTCCAATTGTGTATTTGGGTTTATCACGGCGTGTGGTTGTTGATAGTTACTTCTTACCTTGTAGTGCATGACTGCATGCCTTCAAAACAAGAAATAGCTTTGCATTCGTTTCCCGCCTCCCCTTGTGTATCCCATAAAAATTCTTCTGAATATTTTGGCAATTCCCTTACCTCTGACGAGTGTTTTCCCTCTGTGCCATGAAGTATATGGATAAACCTCCAGAAGGAAAGCACTCTATACTAAAGGATTGGGCAAGAAAGCACCTGATGAATCAGAATTTGAGGTGGGGAGATGACGTCACTGTTCCCTGTGGAAAACCAGTGTCATCAAGAGTCAAGAATTCTGAGCTCATGTACAACGAGTTTATTGTTTACAATACTGCTCAAGTAAGTTTTCAAGCTTTGGTTATGGTGTTCGTCTTACTATGCCTAATCTATGAAACAAGCTAGAATACTTGTAAACTGTCAATATTTTCAATCAGTATAAAATGGATATGTAAACTTTGATGAAATGCAGTAATGCAAGTCATGAAGTGCCATTGTTCATGCAAATCAATTTTAATTTTTCATGGAATTATGTTGGCAACTTAAAGTCGTAATGATACAGTTTGGTTGATTATCATTCCAATATCTGTGTAATGGCCTGAACTCCTGCTCGGACAAAACAAAAACGGAGGATTCCTTTGCTTCACTCCCAACAAGTACACTAATTCCCTGAAAGTATGCTTTTTTAAGTTTTTGTAGGTACACTTTGCCGATTAATTTTAATGTTGATAAACAATGGCACTTGCGCAATGCTCTGTTATTATTTTGGGATTAGTTGTAGTGACGCCTGAATTAAGGGTTACTTATTTTTGAGGAACATGCATGAGATTAAATGGTAGATTATTTTGTGCAGGTTAAGATGCAGTTCTTGTTGAAGGTGAGGTTCTATCATAAGAGATGAACATAGGAAGTAATCTAGATGTCAAGTATTTTGAGTATTGACGTTTGCCAAGCTGTGATATGCTATGACTTCGTGCATATATGGATCTCTCTAGGGTGAAGAAGGGTCTCATTTTGGGTTGAATCGAGACCTTCACCTTCTGTTTTTCTTTTTCTTTCTTTCTTTTGGGCTGTAAGGGAAGGGATAAAGTAGAATGAGACCCATTCAGTAATTTGAAACCCTTGTACAAGTTTGTTCTTAGCATTGTACTAGGTGATTAGGTGTTTGTGGGGGAGCCCTGAATGCACAAGTACTCTTTGTAGCTTACATGTGTCATGTGCAAAGCTGACGTTGTTAACTGATGTTGATAAAGAAGCATGATGAGATGATTAGGTGTATATAAAATCTTCATCTTCATTCCTATCATATTCCATCAGCCTCCTGCAGCTGATGGTTCCTATGGTTTCTCACTGTCAAGGATGACGTTACTGGTTTCATAAATGTACATATTCATGCAATGGATATTTTCTTGGTGAGGCTAACAACAAAGATCTTTTCATATGTATTCCATGCTTCAATCAAAATTAAAATGATAAATGAAGGGTGGAAGTCACTCGAAGTGGAGAAACATCAGTTTTTATTATACTAATTTGGAACAGTAAAGTAATTTAGATTGAGTTTAAAGCAGACATGACAAAGGAAAGCCTCCGTGTTAATTAATGGTAGTTGTGTATAACTCTGAGGGCTGCACATTTCACGTTTATTTGACTGTAGAAATTGAAGCCGTCCTTGAGAGAAGGGCTGGCCAAGCAAGGAAAGAAACCACCGCAATCTAGAAGCATATTATTATTTGTAATCATTATTATAAAACGATCTATAATGCCGCCTAAACTCGTCTTACATTATATATATATATATATATGCTCAGTATGTTGCTATGATTCGATTCACATTTCGCTTAATTACACTATAGAATGGAGCAATTACCGGATAAACAAGTGCTGTAGAATGACCATGTGTAATTTTTCTGTTTCAACCTGATTAACTGGAGTCCAACCTTTTTGTACTGACTTGAAAATAAACTATAGATGGTTATTAATTTAGATGATTATTATTGTATGAGAAAGCATGGAAGTTCAGAAAAGGTGAAAAATGGATGATAAGAGGGAAAGAGAAAGAGAGAGAGAAAGGAAGGGGAACAGAACCGAAAGGCGTGGGTAAAAGGTAGGGACAGGTGGCGGTGAGTGTGAGTCAGCGTCAAAAAAGCGACAAAAAGGGTAGCAGTTTACAGGTGCGGCGTTCGGCGCAAAATATACCAAACCCAATTGAATTGCATGTGGTATAATAATAATATGTAATGCTTACTAATTAATTAAACTAATTATTAATTAAAATTGAAAACCCCATCACTAAACCAAGCCCCACTATTCATCTTCCATTACTCTGTGTCCCCTCTGAACCCAACATCAGAGCGCCCCCCATGTCTGCCTTTCACATTTCCCTCTCTTTATGTCCCTTATTTAATTCCTCTGACCCCTTCCCTTCCCACCACTTCCATGCTCCTCACTTCTTCTTGCACCATTTCCCAGTGTGCTCGTGTGGTTAGACTTTTTATTATTTCTTTCTCTCCTTCTCTCTTTTGCTGCTCTTGTGCTGTCTCTGGCAAGCTGGCTATGGCTTGTTCTGGAAGTAATAGTGGAGGCTCATCATCTGGGTCTCCCTGCGGAGCATGCAAGTTTCTGAGGAGGAAGTGTGCTTCTGACTGTATCTTTGCCCCTTATTTCTGCTCCGAACAAGGCCCTGCTAGTTTTGCCGCCATACACAAGGTGTTTGGAGCCAGTAATGTTTCCAAGCTGCTCTTGAACTTGCCTGCTCATGATCGTTGTGAGGCTGTCCTCACCATTGCCTATGAAGCTCAGGCTCGTATCAGAGACCCTGTTTATGGCTGTGTCTCCCACATTTTTGCCTTGCAACAACAGGTCCCTTCTTTACTTCTTCTTGCTACTATTATTGAAGCTCTCTCAAGTCTCAACTTCGTATTTCGTTTCACTTCTCTAAGTTGCGTCTTGCCTGAGAGTTGCATCAAAGCTGAACAAGTTCTATGCATTTTACTTTAGCTTAACCCCTCCTTTGAAAGAAGAAAAATGGGAATTAATATTGTTTTCAGTTTTCCCACTTCAGAACTCAGAATCAATTCCACTTCTTTCTCATTTTCCCCTTACTTTTCTATCTATATATACACTAAAATTTGGAATCGGTGAGGGGTGTGTGGGTGTGTTCTACAAATAACTTACACTGTCTCTCTTGTGTGTGTGTACACACACTTGTGTCTACCTCGCAATGGTTTGGCTTCTATATAACTTCAACAGCCAATCCAAGCCTACTAATTATGAGCTGTAAGGCCACACAAACACACACACTCAGTGGCGGAGCTATGTTGCTCCGAGAGTGGGCAAATGCCCCCACTGAAATATTCAGGTTATATGTAAATTAATATTAGATTTTTATTATGCACCTACTAATATTTGAGATTTGAACCTACTTAAATTATCTATACTAGCAAACTTGTTGTCATTTGTTTGAAAATAAAAAAGTTGTCCCCACTACTCTAAAGTCCTGACTCCGACACTGCACACTAGTCAATTATCTATAGAGCTAGCTAGTAGCTAGGGAAAATGTTGTTATGTTATGCCATCTTAATTAGTTGCCAACTTAAAAATTTTTGGTATTGATGAAATAATGCAGGTGGCATGCTTACAAGCACAGCTATTGCAGGCCAAGGCGCAGTTGTCTCAGAAGAGCATAGAGAATAATAATGAAGAGTATTACTGGGGAAGGAATAATAATTATAATAATAATGCTTATGGGCAAACAATGAATCCAATCTATGGCACTAGTTACACCAACATGAACCCTATTTCTCCTCAGAGTTCTCTTGACTCTATCGATTACTCTACCTTCCACGATGGGTCCATGAGTTCGCAGCAGGAGGGTTTCTCTTTCCACCACCAACCTCGTTCCAAGAAAAGCCCCTCGTATGATAGCGGTGACTTGAGTGAGCTTCAAGAGCTAGCACTCAGAATGATGAGAAACTAGCTAGCCACTAATCAAAATGAGCTATATTATTCTGATCTATTATTAATCTGTGTCTTTGTACGTTAACGTTTTCTTCAAGGCCATCGATCCTTTGGTGTATATACTGATTATAAGAGTTTTTAGTTTCGTTAACTGTTAGGGCCTAAGCCAGGCATTTAGGCTTTTTCTGTCTGAGGCTTCCAATCCAAAACTAATTCAATTTTTGCACTCTTTCTATATATTTGTCAAGCTCTTATCTTTTTTTTCTATATATCTCATGCATCTCAGTAAGATTAGGTTCCAATGTTGAAAATAATGCAGTTCTTTTGTGAACTACAATAGTAGGGACAGCCCCAAACTATAAATTAAAGAAAGCCTACGACACAGTAGGGTTTGTCTTGCATTATTGTATTCGCATTGTTTACCTGTCAAACTTCAATAATGATACATATCTTGGAATTATGAGGTGTTCTCAGTTCTTACACAATTTTGGAATCGTCATCTTCGTCCCATCAAAATCATTCCTTCCATTTAACTCATCTCAGGGATTCATCTTCGCCTATTCGAACTCGCGTCTTGGTAGGAGCCCCTAGCTGCTCCCGCACCAACAAGCCAAAGAGTTCAGGGCCCTTTTATCTCGTCTCTAATAGCTTCATTTAAAAAGTAAGTAAATTTCTAGTCTGATCAGTTTATTCGGCAAATCCTTAAAAGACAAACACGTAAACTGTCCTTATCCCATGTCAGTAAATGTAAAGAAAGTTATTAATTAACTCAGTCAAGTAGCTGGCTAGCAGGCTAGGTACTCTTAATCTCTTCCACAGCCTGATTATATAAATATATATATTCTTTTTCGAAAAGAAACCTGAGGGGGACCAAAAAGAGATCGTGCATGAGCCACAATCATGGCGTCTTAGACCTTGTCTAGAAATTTTATCTCTTTGTTGCTTTTTTATTTGAAATAGGGAACTCTCAAGTCAAAAGTGAACCAAGTTGCCCTCTTGATCCCAACGGGTTCAGATCCAAATGCAATGTCTTCTTCGAGCTCATTGATAAGAAAACTTTTTTAAGATTTTGTTATATGGCAGAAGCTGAAGCTGCAGTACCCAAAGAAAAAAAAGAGGACTTTGATGGCATCATTATAGAGCTAAAAGCAAACAAACATAAACTAGGGATCAGCACCTAACGGACCCCACTCTCCTCCTAGGTTTTTATATATTTTAACTGGTTGGTTTACCTAACCTTAGTATGTGTTCATTCATCGATTAATTCTCATCTCATTTCAGTCTTTGTTGTATTCCGGCGACTAGACACAGTGTCCCCTCGATTGAAAGCATACATTAGCTACGTCACTGGCTTTGTTTCTCACATATATTTGATTTATAGTATATAACAAAGAAACACACAAGTTTACTGTATCATCATATCGAATTAAGCAAATGGTTTAATTTGTGTTAGCAGATCGAGGGAAGATTAATCTGCATTAATTAATTTTCTATGGATTGAAGTGTGTGATGTTTTGTTAATTAGTTCCAATATAAGATTAAGAGAAACAAAATATCATTTTTTATCATAAGTACAAGTCTATGAAAGCTAGATTAATTTAAATATATTAATAAAATGGTTATGTTAGTTATTTCTCATAAATATAGGCTGCTTTTTAAAAGTATTATCATTCATTTATCGTGATTACCCCTATTAAATGAAAACCCCTTATTATATGCAATTTATAATAATATTTTGTGAACAAAATTCTAAATTTTGAAGATAAAATATATTAAAATATTATATTTAAGATTAAATTGAACACTCACTTAACTCTTATATTAAATATTGGTAGTATATATACAGGTTGCACATAGAGAAGTAATGTTTATTTGAATTCCAGAGTGCTCTATAGTATAATATATATATATGCTTGTTATCGTAATAATTGATTAACCTAGCTACAGGTCTATGAATTACTTTAAAAGTTGACTTTTTATGGTAAGCAGCATAGATCACTGTTTCATTGTCAATGACAACTATCATTATTTTTCCATGCAACTGAAATATTATTGGTGAAATGAACAATAATTGGAACGACAAAACTAAAAGCATGCAGGGTACAAAGTTATAAATTCTTTAAAAGATAGAAGCGAAGGAACTATAATTTGGCCTCACTGAGGGGTTATATATATTGTGTTGTGTGTGTGTGTGAATACAATAATTAAAAGATATGGAGGAGATGGTCTGGATGAGAGTGAGACAAGTGGTGATCCAAGAGCATGAACATGCTGTGGCAATATGATATTGTTGAACGTCTCATTATGGGTACCTTCTTGTAGCTAGGGGACCATACGATCCAAGAAAATCTGCAAGTGAGCGAAGCAAAAGATACCAACTGAAAAAACGCCACCCTTCTTTATTTATTGTTATTTATTTGGATAGATGATGACAGTATATGGATTATTTCATATAACATATATACACATGTATATAGGGCATAGCCTCATATATAGCCCATCCCCTCCCTAAGTTGAAGTCAACAGACACAATGACCATTGGAGGGTCTGTTAGGGACGAGGATATATATATATATATATATATATATTATAATGGTATCAGGAGCCTCTTCAAGCTGATTTGTCAGGTGATGGCGCAAATTAATTAAGAGATGTGTATAGATCACGACTTATGGAATTTTCAGAGGGTTATATTTTCCAGATGCGAGATCTTTATGTTATATCTCAGCAATATCTACTGATAGGGAGAGGAATATATATATATATATATCAAGTGCCCCCAGGCCAGCCACTAACGTTTGTAATTTAAGTAGTAAAACAGAGAATAAGCCCAGCTAGCAAGCCCCTTCAAAAACTTGCAGGAGAGAGGAACAGAACAATTATTTGTGGAGAATAAATATTAAATGTAAGCATGCACCAAGTATGAAGCAACATATCTGATTGACTAATAAAATACAAGTGTCCATTAGTTAATGACAATGATGTGGTATGTATAGTTATATATATTTATACATCAAACAGATAAGCCAGTTTCAAGAGGCAAGTGAAGTGAATGAGATCCAAACCTGATGATCAGAAGCTTTAAGGAATGGTAAAGTAGGAAAAGGAGGAATAGAAAATGAATGCAGGCTTTAAGCTGTGGACTCCAACCAATAGGTGCATTATATATTAATTAGATTTTTTTCCAAATATATTAATTAGAATCCATCAGCTTGTAGCAGGAAAAGTGTTTATTATTCCCACAATAGTTTAATGGAGAGAGTGTGATGATTAGCTGAACGTCACAGCGAGATCAAAAGCTGCCCCATTTAAGTGGAATCGAACCAATATATATATTAATATACATACTATATATTTGCACAGAGAGGTTGAAGCCAAGTAATTGTATTGGTCTTCCTTAATGATTAAGTTGCTGGCTATCACTCCTATTATTATTATTATTATTATTATTATTATTATTATTATTATGTAACCCCTAAACAATTTAACCATATATTATATTCAAAATGAGTTACGTAACTCGTAATCCATTCTGATGCCATTTGTAATTCCAAGAAACCATACATTTAAATATAATTAGTTATTAAATCCTCAAGGTCTAGGGTACAAAAGTTGTGGGTGAGACACCCAACCCACAAACCTTTCACAATATCACGTTATCACATCGACCCAGGGTATAAAACTCGCCCACAAGTCACCATCATAAGTCACAAAAATCAGAACAGTTATTAATAATCCCATTAATAATATAAGTCCAGCTATATTTCTCAAATCAATACTTGATATCTCACACATACCACAAGACAATTTATTAACGGGTATAATTTCACAAAATAACCATAAAGGTAGAATCAAATTATGCAAGCCCTATAAGTTTGGCAATATACATTTCTGCTTAAGATAACCTAGCTACTTAGCCTACAGTGATAGCTATTATTAAACTGTTGGCTCCTTCCCTTCACGACTCGAACCATTAAGTTACTCTCCTGAAAAAAAATATATCGATAGGGTGAGACATAAAGTCCCAGTAACCAATAATCAATTCACAGAATATACAATACGGGATTGTAAGTCAGTGAAGCAGTGCTAATATACGATATTCAAACAAAATAATGTTTTCCATTCAGTACAATCAGAATGCACAAGTGATCCCTCCAACCTACTCCTCCATATCATTCCATCACGACTCCCCACCTGCGTGTGAGTCACAATAAATCCTGGCCTCCCTCTTGGGTCTAGGCCGACTCCCCACCTGAGTGTGAGTCACAATAAATCCTAGCCTCCCTCCTGAGTCTAGGCCGACTCCCCACCTCAGTGTGAGTCACAATAAATCATGGCATCCCTCCTGGGTCTAGGCCGACTCCCCACCTGAGTGTGAGTCACAATACAGCCAACCACTATGATCAGTAGTGGAGCAACCACGAATACATTCACAATACATTACACAAGTCCCATCATCACAAGATCACCCAACTACTTCATACACCTAATATGTCAATTCCCCACAAATGCATCAATTCACAATATGTTACGGATGAAGATAAATTATGAATAGCTCATCAAACATATCTCTAAGCAAAACATATCCTTTATATATATAAAGAAAATACTTTCCACTTCACTAAAATTAAACATATAAAAATAGAAATAAGATTCATAATGCATAATTAAGGTATCGAAAATACCTTACAATCCATGCAAAGCATATAAAATGAATTAATATCGGTTACCTCAACTCCAAAATTCTTGAAAGCTCAAATCACAAAGCACCGACTACAATCAAATTATTCTTTCATTGGACAGTTCTTGACAAAACTCAATATTCATCTCAAACCCTAATCTTAAATTTTCATCTGTTCAGAATGATATTACTACCGTTAGAAAGAGAAAATTATTTAGAAAAACTTTTATGAAGGAAGTAAATTGAAAAGAAGTAGTTTTGATTACTTAATTGATCACGAAACAAACTCTTACGTACAAGAAGAGCAATGACGGCACGAGAGAGGTAAGGGAAGAGAAGAGGACGCTGGAGACCTAATAGAAACCTAATGACTATGTGAGTGCAATATATATATAAGTTGCAGCCCCTTTCCCTTTTATTATTATTTTTATTCTTTTTTTTGTTTTTCTTTAATAATATATATATATATATGTGTGTGTGTGTACAGCTAGAGCTGGGAAACGGGCTGGCCCGTCGGCCCGCGGGCCAGCCCGTCCCAGCCCGACATTCAACGGGCTGCCAAAATGGCAGCCCGCCAGCCCGCCACTTTTTTTATTTTCTTTTTTATTTTATTTTTCTATTTTTCTGATTTTTTAAAAAAATAATAAAAAAATTTTACATAAAATTTATTAAGCTCTTTTGATTTTTCGGAAGAAAAATACAATACATTTTTGAAAAATATAATCAACAATATTTTAAAATACAAAAACATAATAGATAATCAACAATCTCCAAAGTAAGTAT
>JANTPZ010143224.1:4760-19783 GCA_025593235.1 Vachellia pachyceras | reverse complement strand
ATATGTGCTTTTGTATGCTATGGCCATATGCATTTAATTGTTACATGTTGCACTTTTATGAATTCACACTTATATTGAAAGTTGTCATGCTATTTTATGAAGTTTGTTAGAAAGTTTTACTATTGAGATTTCTCAAAATCTCATTCTCCCCCACTAACTATTTTAGGTGTAAGCCAAGCAAGGGTAAGAGCAAGGGTACTAGTGATTGAAGATGGCATAATTTTGTGCTTTTATGTATTGGAGCTATATATGATGTTTGAAATTTATGTTTAAGGGTGGTTGTAATTATGTAAGCATAAATCCCTACATGGTAGATGAGTAATTCCATGTGAATGCATGTATGATAATGAACAAGAAGATAAAAAGTTTATCATGCATTTAGGGAGGTTTAAGAATGGAAAAGGGGGGTTTTACTAAAATCTTAGAAAAGACAAATTCTCAAAGAAAGGATTCCAACACCCTCAAATTTTCCCAAATTTTGAGTGGCAATGAAAAATAGCAAATGAGATTGAAATGAGCTGAAACTTTCCAGTTAAATACTACACATTCCAAGCTTTGAAATGAGCCCAATTTTGCTAAATTTGGATGTGTAGATAAAGAGTTATGATTTTCCAAAGCTGAGGAATAAATCTGGAAAAAGAAAAAGTAACCATTTGATCGGTACTTTTTCACAGAATTAACTGTATCGATTGGACAATTTTTGGAACCGATAAGTATTTTTCCCTGTAGATAATTTTATAAGCTTCAAATAGAAATTGGAACCACTCAATTTCAATTTTTTCTAGAAGTAATTATCAATTTTCAAAGTTTGGCTAGAAATCTTGAAAATGACCAAATGAATAGTAACCTGTTTTTGAAATTTTCAATTTCACTTATTTGGTCATTCTAAGTTGTGAGGCCTAAAAGTGGTTCCATATCATTATGAAATGAAGCTTAAGAGGTTAGTTAAGGGTTATCTCAGATATTGTGTGACAAAAGGGACGTGATGTGATTGCATGAAAGGTTGTGTCGTGTTAACCATTGATTGAGCTATAATTCTTTACTAATTTTGCTAGGGTTTTCAAAGTATTTAATGCAATTTTGGCCCATCATGACCCTTCTTGTCCTTAATTTAGAACCAAGAGTTGTTGATCTTGATTAGCTTGACTTGGGGTGCAATTGACATGAAATATGATATGTTTGCACTTAATTCTAATAGTGAGCAAACAATACTTCAAATCATTGTTATTTCATTTCAGGAACTTTAGTAAGGATTGAAAGGAAGCAACTCTGGATTCTTCTGCCACGGCGAATTCTAGGTTTTTCCGTGGCCAAACTCAAGCAGGCAAGCAAAGTGCTCTCGGGAGAGATTTGCCGCGGAAAAACCCCAAGTTAGTCGCGGTGAAGGTCGCGTATCAGCAAACCAATTCAGACCCGAAATGGAAAGAAAACTGAACCACTTTCTAATTCTGACCCAGCACAATTAGGAGACCTTATTTAGGGTAAATTTCGTGGCACCGGTAAGGGCATTCAGCAGCCAAAAGTTCTTTATCTCATCTATTCTCACTCTAACCCTAGCCTCACTTTCACTTCATTCTCCAACCATGGTGCCTGCTCGTTCTTCCATGGAGTGTGTTGAACTGTACCATATATGCAGCTAAACCTCTTCATTCCTCTTGGAGATGGAGAAGGCTTTAGTTCAAAGGCTCAACAAAGGGGAGTATTAGTTTCAATCTGTATTTTTTATTATGGATTACTTAGTTGCTGAGTTAAGACTAGTAATTTGTACATAAATACTTGACTATGGTCGTAGCCAAACTTGGATTATATTGTGTATTGATTTGCTTTGTGTTTGACTTGGTAGTGTGAAGTCTTATTACTACCTATTCAATGCAATCTTTTTTATTCTCTCTTATCTTCCTAGTTATGCTTGGTATTTGAGATGGTAATATTTTGTATTGAATTTTTCACTTAGCAATTTCATTACACACACTAAGTGTTTTTAAAGGGTTTCATGGAATGGAGTTCATTGCATGGGATTTCTGACCCAGCGAGTTGTTGGGGTTTTTATTATGAAACTTAGTGTGAAAACCATTACTTCACCTTATCATTTGCTAACTATGATAGCTGAAACCATTTCTAAGGGGATTTCATCATAAGAAAAACTTGCAATTCATCATTTGTTTTCTTTAGCATTCCCTCAATCCAAAACCAAAAAGAAGTTTTATTTCAAATGTTTTCACTATAATTCAAGATTTAGAAACAAACAACCTAAGGTTTGTCTTTACAGTGTGTTAGTGTAGGATTTGACCAAGAGGGGGTGAATTGGTCACTTTTTGAAATTAAAAACTCAATCTTAGAAATGAAACAAAGTTACCGGTGAAAGCAGAGAGGAGAAGGACAAAATAGATTTATCCTGATTTGGTCCTCCTGATCTACGTCTAGTCATCAAAGCTCCTTTGAGATTTGCAATCCACTAAACAATCACAACCAGGCTCACCGAGCCTTTACAACAGAGATTCTCACTTCCCCTTACACTTGGCATGAAAACAGTCTCACACACTCTATTTTTCTGTCTCAAATTAGCCCAACAATCTCAAGGTCTGAACCTTGAGTTTCTCACAAGAATACAATGAGAAATATCAATATTCACTCTCTGGAAAGAGTAGATGGATAAATACTAAAGCTCACAGAAATTACGAACAAAATGACAGAAGAATAAGTTCAGAGGATAAATGCGTATTAATGTTCGTTTCTCATCTTCTCTTCTATCTTCAAAGCTTCTTCATTTATAGTCGAGACTATATTCAATAGCCGTTACACAGAATCTGAATGCCGGTTAGAGAGAAGCGTGTAACCGTTACTCACAGCCGCTGTATTAGTTGGTCTGTCATTAAAGCTTCATACATGATGTTCAGCTGTCGGCAAAGGAGGAGTCATTAATGCTCGTATTCATTCCTCAGACGACCTGAGCTGTTTAATGAAGGAGCTAAAGTGCATTTATGAGAGCTGGTAGATTTCAAATGAGCCAAGCACAAATAAGGAATTGAACTAATTGACATTATCAAAACTAATCATATCTAACACAATGGACTTAATAAACAAGTTAATTGAACTAATTGCGCCTAAGGCTTCGTAGAGAATAATCCTAGGGTTTCATCTTATAGTGCAATCCTTAGAAATCACAAGTGTTTTGATCCGTTTCCAAGGCCTTTAACAACAACAAGTTTATACTTTCAAATGTGGCTGGATCAACGATCTCCATATGATTTGGGTAGTCGTAATGTCTTGCTAGAGACCGCTTGCGACTTGTAAGCTAATGTTGAGTTTAGCCTATTGCCAACTTCATATGGGCCTGCAGGGTCGCACACAACAACAGCCCAACATGAGCTTTAATTCTAGGGTTTATTCGAATTATATATATTTTTTCAAAATGACAATAGTATTATATGTTAGTATTTAATTAATTTGATAAATTAAATAACTAACATTAATATTCAGATTTAATTTATAAAGATCAATTAAATTTGTTGGCTCACTGTTTGGATTAATTGTATGAGTATGATTTGATCAAATCAGATTAATCCAAATCAGAATTGCAAAATTTGAATTTCACATTTTGAATTTCAAATTTCAATATTAATAAAGATTAATTTTGAATATCTTTTGAATTTTGAATTTCTAGATTAATAAAGATTGATCTTGGATATATTTTTGAAATTCAAATTTCAAGATTAATAAAGATTAATCTTGAATATTCTTTTTAAAATTCAAATTTCAAGATTAATAAAGATTAATCTTTAATATCATTTTGAAATTCGAATTTCAAGATTAATAAAGATTAATCTTGAATATCTTTTGAGATCTGTATTCGAATTTTAAAGATTAATTAAATATTGATTATGAATTCTAAAAGCTCTTCATGAGTTCTATAAATATTAGGACTCATGAGCAAGAGAGGCATTTCATTTGAATTTGATTGGGAGCCACAGAAACCTTAGAGAAAGTGAGACGTGAGAGGCGCTAGCACGCCTCAATTGTAGGGAACTATTCACGTGGATACCGGTAGAGGGAGAAGATCAGAAACATCGTCTCCTCGTGATCGGAATCAAGAACGCGGAAGGTTGTGGAATCTGAAGAGACCTAAATGCAAGAGACGATTCGAATTTGAAACGCAAAAGGTATGCATCTTTCTCCTCGGTCTAAACACCTTTGACATATCCATACGGGAATTAGAAAATTTTAAAATTTAGCTAAACGTACGTACGTTCTAATCCAATACCCTCTATATACATCCTACCATTACCAATTAGCCTTACTTGTAAAACACCATAAGTGCTTTTACCACACCCTAAAGCCAAGGACAAAAGCTCTAGATGATAGAGTGTAATATCCATGTTTTTACTATCAATTTAAATAAAGGCTAAACCGATATATACAGCTTGAGTTAAGGCCAAGAGATAGATATTACAGAAAGAGAGGAAGGTATTGGACCAGAAAGATCACATGTAATATGTAACACTCCTCAATTTACCTTATAGGCTTCATATTATTCCATTATTGAACCACTTTAGGGCCTTAGATAACCTAAATTGACCAAAGAAGTGAAATTGAAAATTTCAAAATGAGTTACTATTCATTTGGTCAATTTTCTAGATTTCTGGCCCAACTTTGAAAAATCATAACTAATTCTAGAAAAATTGCAATTGAGTGGTTTCAAATTTTATTTTAAGCTTACAAAGTGAAATACAGGGGACAAATATTCACTAGTTCCATAACTTGCCCAATCTATACAATTAATTCCGTGAAAATCACTATTCATTTGGTAAATTTCCAGTTTTCCAGATTTTTCTCTTAATTTTGAAAAATCATAACTTTTTATATACACATCCAAATTTAGCAAACTTTAGCTCTTTTTAAAGTTTGAAATGTGTAGTATTTAACTGGAAAGTTTCACTTCATTTGGAATTCATTTGCTATTTTTCCTCATTGCTCAAACATTTGGGCAGTTTTAAGGGTCTTAGAACCCTCTTTCTTTAAAACTTTCTTTTTCTAAAAATATTGTAAACCTCTTTTTACCTTACTAATGCATGCTTAACCTTTCTAGCTCATTTGTTTATGCTTATGCATGTATTCCCATAACTTTACTACTTCATCATGTAGGGGTTTAGCTTTACATTATACATACCAACACATTAACATGAATTCAATATTATTACATAACTTGGCAAGCTAAAACATATCATCATGCTATCTTCAATCATCATTCAACTTGCCTCTTACCCTTGCTTGAGCTTCCACCTAAAATGGTTAGTTGGGGGAATAATGAGATTTTTGGAAATCCCAATAGCAAAACTTTCCAACACACTATAAAATTGCATGACAACTTTCAATGTATGTGTGAATTCATAAAAGTGCAACATATTCTTGATTCCAAAACACTTCTCATCTGTTATTTGGCTTGAAAAAATTCTTCCTTATCAAATAGAAAATTGGACAGCACCTCCCCTTAAACTTGGTGCTTCCAAAAATTCATACAACAACCAAACCAAGCCAATATATACACCAAATTACTCCTTATCATGCAAGGAGTGTGTTGCAACCTATTATTTCCTCTAAATCCCTTTCTTTCTCATTTTCATACTCAAGAACCCTAACTTTCAATCTTGAAAAAGAGAGGTTTATTCAAGAAACTAATCCATGGAAAAGGTAGAGGATGTTACAAGGATTAAGAAGATGTATAGGTTTGGTTGATTTAGCTTCTTACCTTGTATATGGAAGCTCTCTTCTTCCTTGGAGCTTCAAAAATGGCATCCTCCTTGCTCTTCTTGGCTGTCCAAAACCGTGCAAATGAAGGAGGAAGAGAAGATGATTTGTCTCTTTAATGAATTCTAGTGTTAACGCATTTACAGTTGATATTTAATCTTGAAAAAGAATATTGATCTAAGGGCTTGAATTCTACCACCACACCAACATGTGCTTCATTCTCATTGGTTAGTAAAAGTAGTAATAATTGAGAGTAACTTGGAGGTTAAGACACGGTTACTCTAACCAAACTAAATGCCATCCAGTTACAACTTCTACTGTAAAACATAACTTTATTCCGGTTTATTTTTCTTTGCCTTTCTAGAGATGTTTTCTTCCTCTTTTAATCTCCACATTTTTCTTATTAATGTGGCGAAATTCTTATCCTAGAAATACCCGTGGAACTCATCCAAAATTAACAGGGTTATTCTACCCTGTCAAAACACCTGAAAACGTGCTATCGGAGGGAAAAATATTTTTAGGGCATTAAAAATTACTATAATTTCTACTGACACTCTAGCCCTTTTCCTTTTCCCAAATTGCCTTCCAGATTGTCTGAAATTAATTTTTGAAGAAAATTATATTTCTGGGGTTTTCGGGTCTTTTTCCTTCTAATCTGGGAATTCACCTTTATCATATACCAGGTAATAATTTTATCAAATACTATAAAATTTACTTTAATTTTTCTATATTCTGAAATCAACTGATGGGGTCTCCTGCTACTTTAAATAATCATTTTCTGCTTTCTGTCCTTCAAAATTTTGTAGACAGAAATCTAAGTTATAACTCGCAGTTTCAGGACCCATAGCAGTGATCAGTGAGTTCTGCTCTATCTGCGAACTTTTTGGTCAATGGTTACC
The DNA here is from genome assembly GCA_025593235.1 of Vachellia pachyceras. NCBI lineage: Eukaryota > Viridiplantae > Streptophyta > Magnoliopsida > Fabales > Fabaceae > Vachellia > Vachellia pachyceras. Next base: position 13,139 of record JANTPZ010143224.1, on the reverse strand, counting down.
TTTTTGACTTTGACCTTGTCAAATGACCAAAATGCCCTTACACTTCCCTTTTTTTTTTACCAAATTGTCCTTACTTTTTCTAACTTTTCAAAATTTTAAGATTGCCCTTGACTTTTATGCCCTTAATCTTGTTGTGTAATCAGTCCTTCCCAGAAGGTCACCCATCTTTACACTACTCTAGGACGAGCACGCTTAACTGCGGAGTTCTTATAAAATTTCACCCGCTAGGCCAGGTTTGACTTCGGGTTTTCCAGCCATCAACATCATTTTTTTCGGTACTTTCTATCTATAGGCTCTAACTCAACTTTTAACTAATGGTTTAGCCCATTTTTATCTAATGACCATATTGCCCTTGGTCTTTATACTTAATGACATTTATGTCATTGGCTTATATATTTAGAAATGTCTTTCTGGTCCATTGGCTTCCTTTCTTCCTGTACTTTATTTCTCTCGGCCTTTTCTCATCTCATACCTATCGGTTTGGCATGTATTACAATTTACAGAGAAGGGTGGATATTACATAATCTAGGCCTAATATACCAAATTTCATAAGAACTTCACAGATAATCGTGCTTGGCCTAGAGAAATGGAAGGATGGGTGACCTTCTGGGAAGGACCCATATGTCATTAAAGGAAAAAGGAAAAATGGAAGTTTAAAAGAAGTAAGGGCATTATGGTAAATAAGGGAAATATTAGAAAAATTTATTGAGTTCCAAAAGGTAGAGAAAAATTCACTGATCAAAATGAGAGGCGTCAATTTTTACTAAATCATCCTAAATTGATGCACAGAGAATTTTAAAGATAATTTAATTTTTGACATTTATAATTAGTTAAAAATAATTATTTGAAGTTTCAGGAGGCCTCAAATATCTGATTTCAAGGTAAGGAAAAATAGTTTGAAATTTCTAGTATTTTATAAAACTATTGCCCAGAATACGAGAAAGGCAATTTTTCGGATCTGAAGGAAAAAGAACCGAAAAAACCCTGGAAATTGGGTTTTCTTTACAAATTAATTGAAGAGATTCTGGGAAGCAATTTGAGGAAAATTTTAGGAATTTTTGGTAACCTTGGATCCAGTTGCTTAACAGTAAGCCGTTTTATCAGTATTGCAACATCATAAAGTAACTTTCTGGAAACTTAAAGTTTTCAAAAATATTATTGTGATGATCACTCTTGCCACTTAATTTAGTTATATTTGAAGATCAAAAGAGAGAAATACATGCCCTAGATAAGTCGTAAGATTTGTCAAAATAAAGTTACTTTATTGGTATAAGTTATATCCGATCAAGGAAACATGTTAAAAATTTAGTTTGGTTTGTGTAACCAGATTCTTAACCATTAGTTACAGCCCATTATGGCAGCCAATGAGAGGAGGAAAGATGTCTAATGTGGTAGACAATTCATGGCCTTTGGATCATACAAGTTTTGCAAGACAAAATCGTAGCCATTAATCTTAAATTGGCCTTTAACTTAAGTGGAAATTTCTCCCTCTTTCTTCCTCATATGAACTCATCATTTTCAGCTGGAAAGAGGGAGCAAAAGACGCCATCTTTCTACACAAGAAGGAGAGAAATTTTTCACAAAACTTTAAGGTAAGAGGCTCTCCCATGCAATCCTAAACATATTTCTTGATCCTTGTAACCTTCTCTACACTGGTAATGGTTTAGATTTTTGGATTAAGCTCTCTTTTGGTGGCTGAAATTTTTGGGTCTTGTTAATGAAAATGAGAAAGAGTGGGATTTACAGAAAAATATTGGTTGCAAATCACTCATTGGATAATGTATATATTGTGTCGGTTTATTGTTTGTATTAATTTTTGGAATGATGAATATTAAGCGGAGATGCTGTCCAAATTTTGATTTGATGAGGAAGAAGTGTTTTTTAGTTATATAATTCATGGGAAGTGGTTTAGGATCAAGAATAAGCCATTACATGCAAAAAAAGTTTGAAAACCACATTGTTGTTTATGATTCTGATTTTGGGTCAATCTGTAAAAAAATAGGAGTGTGATTTTCATTATTTTGATGCTTCCATTGGCTTTATAATAAAGAATTGTGTAGGGTGTGTAATACTCCTTACTTTATCTCATTAGCTTCATATTATATCATTATTGAACCACTTAGGGCCTTATATAGCTTAAATTGACCAAAGAAGTGGAATTAAAAATTTTCACCGAGTTACTATTCATTTGGTCAATTTTCCAGATTTCTGGCGCAGTTTTGAAAATTCATAACTAATTATAGAAAAATTTAAATTAAGTGGTGTCAATTTCTATATGAACCTTAAAACATTCCCTACAAGGAAAAATACTCATTAGTTCAAAAACTTGCCCAATTGATACAATTTATTCTGTGAAAATACACTGTTCATATTGTCAGTTTTCAATTTAACAGGTTTTTCTCTTAACTTTGAAAAATCATAACTTCCTGTACAAATGTCTAGACTTAGTGATTTTGTACTCATTTTAAAGCTTATCATATGAATTATTTTTTTGAAAAATTTCAGCTCATTCGGGCTTAGCTTACTATTTTTCCTCACTGGTCAAAGTTTAGGTTCTTTTAAGGGTCTTGTAACCCCCTTTTCTTGAAAACTTTCCTTTCCTTAAAAATTCGTAAAACTCCTTTTTGCCATATTCACTCACCTCCCATGACTTCTCATACATTCATACACATATTCATGTCATCATGTAGAGGTTTAAGGGTTTACAAAATATCCCGAGCTCATAAACATGTACATAAGGCATCAACATATAACTTGACAAATAACAAGCAACATAATGCTTCATCTACTCTTCATGTAACTTGCCTTTACCTTTGCTTGAGCTTGGACCTAAAATGGTTAGTTGGGGGAGAGTGATATTATTGGAAATCCCAATAGCAAAACACACTAACTTTTATACAAATGTGCATGACAAAACTTTATAAAGAAGTGTATGAACAAAGTAAATGAACATATAACTAATGACATGCATATGGCCATAGCAATCAAAGTCACATTTCATACACTTTGCAGCACAATTTCTCAACATCAAGTCATGCAAACTAACAAAGCATTTTCATATCAAACTAGTGTTGAGTTAGGAGTAGGGGGAGCAACGGGCGGGCGGAGCTGCCCTGTGGGGCAACCCGTGTCCCTCCCGTTTGGGGACTCACGGGTACGGGGTACCCCGTACCCGTGGGGTAACCCATTAAGACCCATACCCACGGGTACAGGTTTTAACGGGAGAGGTGTCATGGGTAACGCGATACCTGTGACACCTACTCCCCAAAAAAACACAAAAAGCATAGCTAGACACTGGATGGACAGGGAGTTTAATGGAATATGGAGGGCAGCGGATTAAAAAAAATTCATCATCAACAATTATAACAATTCATTCATCAAAACATGAGCCCAAACTCTTAACAAATCATTCGTGATATCTCCAGACTCCAATTTTTCATCATTCATCAGCTTCATTTCATAAATCATAAGTCATAACAATTCATCAGCTTCAACCTAGATATTTAGTCAATGCATCAACCTATTTATCAACCTATTTATCATCATCAACCTATTTATCATCAAAACATCATCAGCTTCAGTTCATAACAAGTCATTCATCAGCCCAAAACTATTAATAAATGACAATTCATTCGATGCATCAGCCCAAAATATAAACAAAAGCACAAACACAATCACAGCAAAGTAAAAGGAATGATATCCATGTCACCTGATATCTCCAATCACGCTAAGCTGGACCTGGTGTTCAGATTGAGGTTGCAGTTGCAGGCTTCCATCTCTGATATCTCCATTCTCCAGGAGTCCAACTGTCCAGGTGAAATCTGAAAACCAGTTCCAAAGAAATATCGAAACTAAAAACTGAAAACACTTGAAATAATCCAAATTAATCAACCATTACTTACAGTAAACCTGATCCAATTATCCAAACATGAAATTAAAATAGCTAGTAGCACTACCACAACTCAACAAGTCAGCAAACAATGGAATATTAATCTACGATTACATTATACTAATCAATTATCCAAAACAATCAAATTGTGTGCATGATAGATTGTATTTTTGGCTTCATGACATAGTGTTTTCGGCTTCAATTATCCAATAAACAATATTTTTGGCTTCATGATAGATTGTGTGCATCATCTTCCGATTCATTTAAACCCTTTGCTGCAGTATCTTCCTCTACAAAACAATCAAATTTGTTTTTTAAAACATATAATAGGAATGTAATGAAACAATGAAAGTTTAAAAAATAGAAATGTAATATGAAATAAAATACCCATGACGATATTTGCAGTCTCATCGAAATTATCAACATCGAAATCATTTATTCTGTGTGGTTTCTTGGAAAGCCAATCTTGTGCACATATAGTGCCTTAGCCATCCTTGAAGATAGAGAGTTCCTGAAAGTATCAATCACTCAACCCCCAGTACTGAAAGCTGATTCTGAAGAAACTATTGAGACAGGTGCAGCCAACAAATCACGTGCCACTAAACTCAAAATCTTATACTTATATGCCTTTCCTTTCCACCATGACAAATGTCAAATTTCAGATCACGAAAGGGCACAACTTTAGCTTGAAGGTATTCATCCACTTCAGAAATTTTCTCTACATTGCACTCTACATCTGCCATGGCTAAAAACCTTTGGAATGTAGAATCAATGGATGACAATTCAAGTTCAACATCCAAAAATGGCAAATTATTCTCAGAACCACCAGTAGTACCTTGTTCGGTTATTACTTGAGATGCAGATGCTTCACCTGGATTAACACTAGCTGAATAATGCTCATATAAGCAATGTAAGACATCCATTGTCTTCTTCAACATAGCTTCACGCTTTGTAGACTCACAAAACACAGCTTCAAAAGCAACTTTGACATGTGTCAATTTGAACCTAGGGTCCAGAATACACGCCATAATCAATAATGGATTCATTTTATCAGTTGCTCCCCAATACTTATCATACTTCGTTTGCATTCTTCTTGTCATGTCATTCAACATAGAGGAATCACTTATACTTGAGGTCAGTTGCGTCTGAATTGCAATAATATGCTGGAAACATGTGTTTGATGTTACATAATTAGATCCCAAAAATTTCAAAGTCATGGTGTAGAACAACTTCAAGAAGACAAGAAACTCCTTGTCAATGTTCCAATCATATGCAATAGGAAGTGAAACCGTATTCCTTTCATCAAAGAACTTATCATCATCATATTCAATCAAGGAATACAAATTTCAACTTGAATCTAATCTAACTTTCTTCTTGTAATAGTCCTTATAATCTTGATCTTCTTCTTCCATCCTTGTAAAGACTTTGATGAACTTAATGGCACTTTCAAACATAAGGTATGTTGAATTCCACCTACAAAAGAAAACTCATTTCAATGAACATCATCATAAAGAAAGCAAATTTCAACTTATCATTTAAAATGATAATATACCTGGTGGGACAATCCAAGGTAAGAAAGCACTTCGTCTCGACTATCTCTCTCTCTCTCAACAAAAACTATAAATTTACTTTTCCTAGAAGGAAAAGACTTAACAAATTTGACTGCATGCCGGATCAACTCAATGGAATGATTCATTTCCTTGAGACCTTATGAAATAATCAAATTTAATATATGAGTTGCACATCGCATCTGCATAAACTCTCTATCACATACCAAACCATCCCAACTCCTTAAATGTTTTTTTTAAATTTGCGATTGCTGAATCATTAGCAGAAGCATTATCAACAGTAATAGTAAACACCTTATCAATGTTCCACTGGAATAAGCAATCCTCAATTTTTTTGGCAATTGTGTCCCCTTTATAATCTTTAATCTCACAAAAGTTAAGAATGCGTTTCTGAAGATTCCAATCATCATCGATCCAATAGGCTGTTAAACACATGTAGTTGATGTTTTGTAATGATGTCTAACAATCAGTAGTCAGGGATACACGAACTTTACAACGCTTGAAATATTTTCTCAAGGTATCTATTTGTCCTAAATACATCTTATAGCAATCTCTCGCAGCTGCCCATCATGAGGGAATTTGAAATTTAGGTTGAAATTCTTGCAATAGTTCTCTAAAACCCTCCCCATCCACGACTCGAAAAGGCATCTCATCCTTTATAAGAAATCTTGCAACAGCCTTTCTTCCTCGGTCTTGGCTAAACAAATGATGTGTCAATGATTGATTTGCACTTGAAAACAAACATTGCCCCTTGCTTGCTTTGTTTGGATTCTTTGGACACTTTTCCAAATGTCTCCATAATTGTTTGGTCCCATCGTTAGAAGGATGACTTGCATAATCTGTCGCACAATAATTGTACTTCGCCCTGTGTTTGCCTTTTGTCTCTGTAAGTGGCAACCTTTTAAAATGGTTCCAAATCTCAGATGTCCCTCTCCTTTTTTTGTAGGTTGTGTAAGTTGCATTTCATCTACTTGCCCTTCATTCCTAGTTTCATCCTGAACATGTTCATCCTTCTTCGTTTCATTATTCCCAATCTCCCATACACTCTCAAGCATAACTTCATCTTACACATTTACTATAGGAGTTTGTGACATTTTCTTGATCAAATTGACAAATTCAAACCTATCATCAATTCATCATCAGTGGCTCAATGCAACACATTGTTTTAAAATGAAATTTTGAGAATCTCAACCTAGGTGAGGCTGACTCAAATTAATTCCAGCAGCAACTGTTTTACAATTCATTAATTCCAGCAAAACACACTGACATTGAGCAACTAAAAGTACTCAACTGACCCAAATTATAGCCGGGAACTCTATATGTACGTCCTAACTTGCTATTTACCGACTCAAAAGTTAAAAACATTTTCCATTTATCAAAAACCAGAGAAGCAAAATGACATGAACACTGAAAATAGCTCAAATGCTTAGCATTCATCATTATTAAAGCATGAAATCACAGCTTAGAGACCAATTTCTTCAAAGCACAAAGGACTCAACTAGGACACTAGAAACCCATTCTTCAAACAAATACAACTTGGTGACTTTAAGTGTAATACATGCAATGCAAGGCTTGATTTAGCTTGAGGACGCATGAATTTGAACATGAATTAAGAAAATTGATATGAGTCTTCACCTATTACCTCTGATTTCTCAGCTTTTAAAAACTCAAATCCTCCCACCCAGATCAGAAATCCATAGTCGGAAATAAAGAAGCAGGCTTACCTGGTTGGACTCACCGGCGGTGATATAAAGCACTTAAGCAGATCAAGGTCTGGAACACAATGGTGCGACCGTGAGAAGCAACGGAGAGACTTAAAGGCTGGAGTTGCAGTCGAGATAGAGTGCGAGTGTGCGACAGCCGACGGAGACTAGGTAGTAAGAGCCTGAGAGGGAGGCGACGTCAACGGCGACTTCAAAGATTGGGCTAGGGCACTGACACTGAGTATGAGATTGTGAGAGTTAATTCGAGAGTGAGAGACTGAGAGAGTGAATGTACTGAGTGGTGAGTGTGATTGTTGTGTGTGCTGCTGAGTGCGACGCTGCGTTCCGTGTGCATTTTCTTCACAGTTCCCCCGTCCCGTTTAAGCTGTTACCTGCCCATTTTGGAATCACCTATTACGGGTCCAAAATAGGCGGGTTTAAATAGGCTCCATTCCCCGGGTTGCAGGTGGGTCGTACGGGTACGGGTTTGGTTGCTCAGCCTTAGTTAGGAGTTTTGCTACCTTTGCTTCTTAACTTTCCTTGAAATTTGGAAGCTTTCTTTCTCATCATTCCAAGAAATGATAGTCGGGAAGTTTTTCTCACCATTAATTCCAGCAAAATACACTGACATTGAGCAACTAAAAGTACTCAACTGACCCAAATTATAGTCGGGAACTCTATATGTATGTCCTAACTTGCTATTTACTGACTCAAAAGTTAAAAACATTTTCCATTTATCAAAAACCAGAGAAGGAAAATGAGATGAACACTGAAAACAACTCAAATTCTTAGCATTCATCATTATTAAAGCATGAAATCACAGCTCAGAGACCAATTTCTTCAAAGCACAAAGGACTCAACTAGGACACTAGAAACCCATTCTTCAAACAAATATAACTCGGTGACTTTGAGTGTAATACATGCAATGCAAGGCTTGATTTAGCTTGAGGACGCATGAATTTGAACATGAATTAAGAAAATTGATATGAGTCTTCACCTATTACCTCTGATTTCTCAGCTTTTAAAAACTCAAATCCTCCCACCCAGATCAGAAATCCATAGTCGGAAATAAAGAAGCAGGCTTACCTGGTTGGACTCACCGGCGGTGATATAAAGCACTTAAGCAGATCAAGGTCTGGAACACAATGGTGCGACCGTGAGAAGCAACGGAGAGACTTAAAGGCTGGAGTTGCAGTCGAGATAGAGTGCGAGTGTGCGA
>JANTPZ010143219.1:0-12935 GCA_025593235.1 Vachellia pachyceras | reverse complement strand
ATTTAAAAACATTTTAACATTCAAATTGAGTTATTTAACCACATCATGTTCCAATTTAAAAAGGATGCACAAATATAGTTGTAAATCAATATGCATTAAAAAACCTTTGTCAAATCAATATGCATTATAAAAACCTTTGTCAAATCAATACGCATGCATATGAAAACTTTTTGCTCTATTATATTTGACATCATCAAAACTAATCATATCTAACAGAGTTTATTTTTCACTCTTCTTTATTGGAAGACTAATATGTTACGTCATAATCTTGATGGGATGCACATCCAAAAGAATGTTTGTGATAATGTTAGATACATCTTGTTGAATGAATTTGGGAAGTCCAAAGATCATCTTTGAGCCAGGAAGGATTTACAATCTATGAGAATTCATCAAGATGCTTTGCCAGATAATAATGACAAGTTTCATCCAACAAAATTTACCTTAACGAAGCCAAATAGGGATATATTCCTCTCAAAGTTGAAGAAAATTAAGGTTCCTAATTAATATTCAAGCAACATTTCAAGCTGCATAGATTTGCAGTCTCGAAAGGTACTGGGATTGAAGAGTCATGACTCACATGTCCTTATATAGCAGTTACTACCATTTGCAATTAAAAATACATTGCCTCTAGATGTATCAACAATGTTGGTGGATCTCTGTTCATTCTTCAGAAAAATATGATCAAAGGTTCTTATCACTGATGAGTTGGATCAACTGCAGCAACAGATCATTCTTACACTGTGCCATTTGGAGATAATCTTCCCTCCTTTTTTCAATGTCATGGTGCATCTCACCATCCACCTTGTTCAAAAGGAAAAACTTGATAACCCAGTTCAATATAATTGGATGTATCCCATTGAAAGTTATTCATGTTAAAAACTATTCACACACATTATTTACACACACATATCGGTACCTCATTAACTTATTACAGGTTTTTAGAGAAGTTGAAGTCATATGTGAGTAATAAGGCATGGTTGAAGAGCTTAATAGCAGAATGTTATCTAGAGGATGAGATCTTAAACTTTTGTTCACGGTACTTTGATGACATTGAGACATCTTTCAACCATCGTTCTTATGTTGATGATTGCCCTGATGTTGGTCTGTCAACAACGACAAGTTTTTTCCCTCCTGTTGGGAAACAGTTGGAACATTGATACTTCAACCTCACTCCTAATGAAATGCTAGAAGCATACAGACCTATCCTAATCAAGTGCAATGAAGTTGATCCTTGCATTTAGAGAGTATCAGCACTAACTTATTGTTTAATAAATTAAAATTATATTTTTCCTCTCATATCATGTTTAATTATAACAGAGAATTCCAAAGTTATGAAATGAAATAACAAATATGATTTCTTGAATATTAGATATATTGGTAATGGTAGTTATGGTTAGTCAATGTATTAGAAGAATAGATATAACTACAATACATTAACTTGTATTAGGTGGTTATAAAATCACATAATTGTTTAATTTTTTTTAATTTTCAAAAACTATTCAACATTTGTTTTATATAGATTAATTTTAAAATTTTAAGACTTCAATGTTGTTTGAATCAAAATATTTAACTATAAGAAGCTCAAAAATTCTGAATCCCGGCCTATTTAGTTTTGCCTCCTTATTTTATATAAAATTTATACACGGTTTCAGGTTTGGTCAACCAAATCCATAAGAAGGGTTCAAGAGGCAATCATTTTTTATCCCATTTATAAGTTACTTTGTTATATTTTTTTATATAAATATACAATTTAACATTTCAATTTTTAAGTGAGCCTCTTCATTTATTATTAAAGTTTAATATCTTTTTTTGGTCTCTATGAAATATGTTGAAAAAACATATGAACATATACACGTACAGAAAATGCCATACGGTTCAAGTTGTCGTAACCATTAGATTTTGCAAAGCACAAAATTTATGTGCAACTGTGCAAGTGTGGTTGTATTAATAATCCACGGACGTGTAAACACGTGACCCAAAGAAAAAGTAATGCTCAGGAAGGAGTAAAACAAAGTTGAAGGTCAATAATAACAATAACTAATAATAATTATAAGAATAATAATAAAAAGCTAAAATGTCAATAATTATTTTCTTATAAGTAAAAAATTAGTTAGTATAATTCCTTGGATCCAGTATCTGTATCTAAACGTGGGTGTCTTCTCTCTGTCTCTCTATCTCTACACACACACACACATATATAAGACAGTGATATTTAACTTTTTAATTTCAAACAATTAATATATTTTAATTTGATTTGTAAATTGTCTATATGTGTATGGTAAGACAAAATATTTACTTTGATCTTAAATATGAAACTCCGATTCATTTAATCTCCCAATTTTATGATTTTCTCCGCAAAGTATTCTTGTTCATCACATGTATTAAGGAGTTCTATCGGTGGGCTGTTCCAATATAAGGGAGGATTATGCATCTTGTCAACTGTTCTTTGAGATGGATATGATTGCTGATAGCTAGAGGCTGATGACATCGGAACAACTATCCTAACACCAGGACGTGTGAATGGCAATGCCTGGACTTATTGATTGAACTTCAAGCCATGAAGAACACCTTGTCTGAGTGTTCATTCTTTCTGGTTGACCACCAGGGAAATAAAGTTGCTGACCATTTAGCAGCTAGGGCTTGTAAGGGGAAGCACATGGAAATTGGTTGATGGTGCCAACATTAATCATTATGTTAACCATTTTAAAAGGCGACTCAATAGACCAGAGGCGCAGTGGACTCCAGAAAGAGCGTATTGGTTAATATTATATGAACTTAACCAAGAGTAGGATAGTGTATTGTGTTTGTGTGAGATGTGTTAGGTCGTATGCTTTAGATTTGTTTGAGAGTTTTACAATTGGCTTCAACTATTAGCGTATGTAGTTGCGCATCATGACCTAAAATTTTGTTTTGTTATTATATTCAGCATATAATTGATTCATTCATCTAAGGCGTGAAGTCAAGGAAATCAATAGTTTTAAATTGTGTACTAGAAATTAAAGAGTGGCTTTATAATTGACAGCAACTGTGCTATATTGCCTTAATTGGTATCAGAATAGACATTTTCTGAAATCATGATAATTGAAAATTTTTTCCCGGATCATTAACATGTGAGACAATATAGATTAAAGGACTGACAATTCCATCAGAAATTATTGGAACTGTTCAAATCTTTGATGAAACTATATATTGAATGATATTAAATTATTAATACGTTTTTCTAAGATTGATTAAAAAGCCTAAAATTTTTGTTTAGAGATGCAATAACAAATATGATTCCTTGAATATTAGATATATTCATAGTGGTAGTTATAGTTAGTCAACTATTAGAAGAACAGATATAACTAAAATACATTAAAGATTCGCATTTCATGAATTTCTCCTAATTCTAAAAAAAAAAAAAAAAACCATGTTCATGTCTCCTCACAGGCTTAATGTTCTTTCTCCTTTCCTTTCAGTCTTTCTTTTCTCCGAAGTTTTGGCCTCTCTTTCTTTAGTCTTTCTTCCTTTCGTTGTCGTTATCCCCAAGCCAGGTGATCCTGAAACTGCCACTTTCAAGGCCCCTCGACCCTCGCTATATTGCCAAGTAAAACTGAATTTTGATGCATTGGAATGGAAATAAGAGTGAAAATGGAGGTGACTGTGTGAGAATGGTTTTGAAATCTTGTTGAGGGATGTAATATTCGAAGAAAATATTTTCATCAATTTTATTTCATCATTAATAAAAATTATGAAAGGTTTATAATAGTACTTATAATAAAAAATTATCATTCTTGTTCACCAAGTTCACAGGAATTTTGGTTTTGGCCATTGCTTTGGTCCTTATAATTATACAAGGATTTATATATTTAATGACGTTAATTAATGACATTAAGCATGTGAATCAAAACCAAAATTCAATAAAAGTATATGGATTAAAACTAAAATTGATCAAAAACATATGGATCAGAAGATTTTAGTTTTAATCGTTATACTTTTAACAACTTTTAATTTTGATCTATACACTTAACAACCATAATCTTAACCATGTTAACCATTTGTTACAAAACTGCACATAAACCATAGTTTTGAAATTCAAGGGATTAAAATCAAAGATCGGAAATTATATCAACCCTCCAATCTTCCTGCCTGGCCCAAGACCTTATCCCTCTCCCACCTCACTATTTTGCTTTCTCCTTATAGTGGTTGATTTATCTATATGTTTGTCTACTCGTTTTCTGCCCATTTGGAAACGATATTAGAAACATTAAAGGGACGAGATCCATATCGGGTTTATCGATTTGTTGCATAATTTAATGAACCTGATTACATGACCTAAGTCGATAGAAATATATAATATCAAGATGTATATAGTTATCAAACTTTAGAGTCTACACCAGACTTGCTTCATGAGGAATTTTCTCTCTCCTCCCATACAATCGTTGACATTATTGTTTATTACCCCCTCCATGCTTTTAAAGAGTGAGAAATCAGTGACATCACTTATTAGCGCGATCTTAGTTTCAATAAAATTGCAACGGACAGAATCCTTGCTACTTATGATCTAAGGGCTTGTTTGGAAACTATTTTGAAAATAGCTTTTTACATATTCTGAGTCAAAACCTAGGTTTTGGAGAATAGATTTTGAAAAATAGCTTTTATAGATTTCAAGGCAAAATCTAGATTTTGAAAAGTGATTTATGTTTGGGAAGTTATTAGCTTTTACAGATTTTAAGGCAGAAAAGAAAAAAAATTAGAAAAGAGGAAGAGAAATAAGGAAAAAAAGTAGGAAAGATGAAAAAATTTGAAAAAATATGAAAGAGAAAATCTATGTTTTTAAACGATATTTTGTAACCAAAATAACTTTTCAAAAAATATATTTAAACTAAACCTAGATTTCAGAAAATGATGGTAAATAAATCATAAATCCTGCTCAAACACACGCACATATTGAGTGGCCAAAACATTTTTGGATCTTTTAATCTATGGTGGGGACTTTTTGCTTGTCATGGGCCTATGATTTGACATTTAGCATATGCATGCATTTGCTGTTAAGGTTTAGGCACATGACTAGTTGTTTAGAAGTTATGTTTCATTTAATAGACTAAGCTCTGCTCACCAAGAAGCTTTTTAGGCTTGTTAGGAGGTTTGATATAACATTCCAAAATTTTTGTTAGAGTTTATGAGATATAATTGAGACATTGAGAAGCTTTTTAGAGAGTAAAGATAATTAAAAAATTAAGTTATTGAGTCAAAAGCTATTTTTGAGAAGTTATTGCCTATTTTTAAGAAAATTCGAGAAAAATAGTAGGTGGATGAATTTTAGCTCATGAGCTTTTGAGAAAATATTTTTAAGGAGGGGGGAGTCAAATTGACAAAGAAAATCCCTATTTAATATGATGGATTTAATTTAGGACATTTTTAGGATTTTATTAAAATAAAAAGGGACCATCTAGAAATTGAAGGAATATTAGATGGGCAAATTGGTCTCTTCACACCTCTCACACATTCCACACGTGCAAGGCTCCCTTTTTCCTACGGTCTCCTTCCCCCTCCTCATTTTTCTTCACAAAATGAGAGCAATTGAGCAGAGATACAGAGGGCACCAGAGAGGTGGAGAGCGTTACTGGAGAAGGAAGGCCAAGACTCCGTATGCAACAATGGATTTCAACTAAGGTTAGTCTCTAGACCTCACTTCATTCTCATATTCATCGCTATCAGTCGTTAGGGGTTTAAGGGGAGTGACGAGACTGGATTTGAGAAAGAAATAGCCGATTAATCCATCGTATGTGTAAGGGTAAAACTCTTTTGAACTAAATCGAGATCTGCGTGTGTGATTTTTCTACGATTTTGGAATATGTATGTGTGGGAATGTCATTGTTCTGACCAGCTAAGCTCGTTTCTGAGAAAGATGTACCAATAAGATGAACAGTAAGTGAAGAATGAGGAGATTTGTGTTGAAAATTTTATTGTATGCTTTATTCCTTCCATGCTGTTGAATCGGAACCTATGGCTTGTGTTTTGAGTGATTGCTTGTGGTTGCATGTACGTGGGTATTAATTCTGCTGGAAAATTGAAACATAATGTTTAAATTTAGGTGAAAAGCATTCGTATTGGTGGTTACCAATGTGAAAGGCTTGTGTTTTAGACTCGCAAGCCATACTCCAAGATATATGAGTTTGTGTGATGAAATTGCTATGTATGGTTGTCGTTGAAAACCATGGGATGCATGAACCAACATTCTTGAAGCTAGTAGCTTCTATATTCAAAAGAGGAGCGGTTTAGAGTGGTTAAGAGGAATATTTGAAGCTGGAAACTTTCCAGATTTTATGAAGAACGTTGTTTAATATTAAAATGACTTAAATGGACCAAGTGTTGATGAAATATTATATGTAATTGTGGTTTTGATGTATGAAGACATGTTTATGGAAATGGCCACTATTTTAAGGTACTTTAATATGAACAAGTGAATTTAAACTTCTAAACCACACTTGAGATGTGTTTAAAGGCCCTGAAGATGTGAGTAGTAATAAAACAAACAAGATTCGTGATTTTCTTTTCCTTGCCCTATTTTTGTGAAGGAGAAAGGTAAGATTGTGTAGTGGTTTTTATTGTTACTTGTTGGTTTTAATTCTAGAATATTTGAGAAAGGAAATTACCACTGATTTTGTAAAGATGAGTGAGAAATATCTGCTGCTAAGTTGAATTGAAATCTGATTTGGATGGATTGAGTATGTTTATATGTTATTTTTCCATAAGATACGCAGGGAAATAAGAGTTACTTGCTATCATAAAAGGGGGCAGAATTGAATTGATTGTGGTGGGATTCATGTTATTGTCAAGAGAGGAAGAAGATAAGTTGGAAGCCAAAGGTTAGAGAAGAATTATATGTTGGGAGCATAAAAGACGAGGTGAGTGAAGTGTCACAAAAATATGGCTTTGAATATTATTGACTTTTGCATACCTTTATATTGAAAATAAAATTACATAGGAATTTAATGGGTACTAAGAGAAATTTGTTACTTGCATGTTAATGTGAGTCATGTAATAATGCAATATGCTAAGATGAAATTTGTTGATTTTATTTTTTAAAATAAATTATTGTATTAATTAGATAAAAAAGTATTTTCATTAAATTAGTTTTTATTTTTTATTTTTAAAAGCTTTAAATTATTATTATCTAATATGATTATGATAAATCCCTAAGATAATGTTGTACTTGATTGATTTGTTGTTTTAAACTTGAAAAATCTTTTAAAATTATATTGATAACTCTCTACATATATTCAAAATATATTGCAAATATACTCAAAATTAGAGTCATCAATAAGATGAGAGTGGGCTTGATAAATTATATAATTTAAAATAAGGTATAAATTGATTTGTATTTCATAGAAGTAAAAAAATATGAACTAATATTTGAGATGATGAATGGAATGGAAAATTAGGGCAACAACAAAGGTTAATGGGGTTCAATGAGGCGCTTAGTTCATAGTTCTCAATCGAAAAATTTGTTTAAACAAAAATGCAGGAGTACTCAGGGACCAAACAAAGGGTTATCAACAAGTTTTGGCACTAGCTCACTCTATAATAGCGTGCTCATATATTAATTTTTGCTCAGACTATCTTGGATTATCGAATTACGCCACTGGACAGGACCATTCAAGGGGTATGTTAAAATAAATGCTGATGAACACATCTTGCGCAACGAGACCACAATAGTTCAGTATTGGATGGTTTCATGTTCAACGTTAGCAAGGAAACGAGCCTTCATTGCTGAAACCTAATGTATTTTCTACGGGCTCAAAGCACTTGTGCAATATGGTGGTTGAAACGAATTGCTGGGAAGCAATAGAACTGATTACTACTAGATGCAAGAATTCACAAAAGGCGAGCTTATTGAAAAGATCAAGATAATACTGGATCAAGATTAGGATACAATTTGTAACAAAGAGACTAACTGGGTAGTAGATTATATGACAAAACACAGTTTGAACATAATACATGAATCCAATATGACAAATTCTAGAGTCTAATATAGTGCATGAATCTAATATGACAATTTTTAATATAAGATAATTATTCACAGTTTATATAAACAATGAATAAAACAATGGTTGTAACTTTTAAGTAATTCTAAATAGTAATATAATTATTATTATTAGATAAAAATAAAGTGATATAGATTGGGATGCAAGATGTAAAAGAGAGATTAATAAGGTAGTAGACTCTATGGCAAAACACACTTTGAGCATTGTGGAGAGAATAAGTTTCTTTAGCCCGCCTTCTAACTTCATAGAAATTCTAGAGTATGATATAGTACCTGAATCTAAATTGGATATTAGATAATTGTATCACTGTTTATACAAACAATGTTGTTCGCCATTTTTCTACCGCAATTATATAGGTCACAAGTAGTATAAAAAGTTATGATTCCCACGAAGACAACGGCAAAAGTGAGCGAATAAATGCAATTGTATTTTTAATTAGGTTGAGCAAAAATTATTTTAAGAAATTTAATTTACGAAATAATGGTTGGTTTAAAACAAACTACTTAAGTACTCATTCAATTTTGAAATAATTATTAAGAATTATTTCAATGAAATAATTAGTTTTAATAAAGAATCTAATGTTTGCCTGAGATTCACAAATATTGCAAAAGCTCTCTCAAGTCAAAAACAACATTTATTTTCAAGAACTTATTCAATTTATTGCAACAAATTAGTGAAAATAGTCATTAAATATCAATCTTATAATAACAATACTACGTTAATAGGTAAATCTTTTTCCTACCAACAAAGTCTCCGCTTAATCATGAATTTCAAGTTTAGCATGAGTTTATCCAAATTCTTTAAACAAGAAAATCTCTCTCAAGCATCTTCTCATTCAACAAATCAACTAAATGGTGATCAATCATTTAGAGGCACGAAGGAAAGAATAAAATCAACACATAATTCTTCATTAAATGCCAAAAAGAAGGAGAATAACAATTTTAATCCATATAGAGGTTCAAAGTAATCCTACAAAGGAAATGCTTAACTATTCGTATGCATATGTACAGAAAAAGTAGGATTAACAAGTGGAAACATTATAAACTAAGGAGAAAAGGGAAGAAAACCCCAGGTTAGAATTCCAAAATCTCTCTTGGAATCTCTCATAAAATTCCAAATCTCTTCAGAATCTCCAAACCCTAGCAAAAAATGGCTCAAGCACCCCATAGGAGTGAAGAATGAATACATTTCTGCCAAACACCTTAATATGTAACCCTAAATTTAGTTGCATCAAGTAAAACGTGTAAATGTACAATTGTTAGATCTTCGTTGGCTTCAGCCAAAATTCTTGTTGACTGAAGCATATGGCACAGAGAGCATCAAGTTCTCGTTGGCTTCAGCACATTTATTGTTTAGCTTAATCCAATAACATAGTAACCTGCTTAGATTCATGATAGATGATCTTTGTTCAATCTTTTGCTATTACAAGTTTTGTTTCTTGGCATTCGAACAACATTACAACTCGTCTTTCGCCCTCTACAAAATAAAGAATGTATGAGTTATCTTTTAATCACAAAATATGTCGAATAAAACAAGAAATTGTTTGAATTTAACTTCATGCACATTTTCTTCTAAAACAACTTCTCTTTCTACACATTTTGGGTTTCAAAAACAAATAAAATGCGAAGAAAATATGCTAGAATGTTATCAATTTCATTATCAAATGTCTAAAATGATGGTTGTAACTTTTAAGTAAGCATCAATAGTAATTCAATTTTCATTTGATGAAAATAAAGTAACATAGATTGGGATGCAAGGTGTAACAGAGAGATTAACCAGGTAGTAGACTTCATGGCAAAACACACTTTGAGCATTGTGGATATATTAAGTTTCTTTAGTCTACCTTATGACATCATCACAGAAATTCTAGAGTCTGAAGTAGTACATGAATCTAATGTGGTAATATTGGATATCAGATCATTGTATCACAGTTTATATAAACCATGTCTAAAATGATGTTTGTAACTTTTCAATCATTATAAATAGTAATGTAATTTTTCGTTGATAAAAATAAAACAATATAATAACTTTATGATTTATGAAGAACAAATGAGGGAAAATTCCCAATAAATATAATCTAAATTTCAAAATCTCCAAAAAGTCTTGTTAATTTGTTAAAATCACAATGGGGAGAGGTAGCAATTTGAAATATTAAAATGTTGGTTACTTTACAAGAGTGCCCATAAACTTTTGTTTTTTTTAAAAGGAAAGCTAACAACCGGACCTCCAACACTTTCTTTTTGGAAAAAAAATGGAGCCAAGGTGGAGAATGTGGAATTTGACTAATTAGTCAATTAAAACTACAAAAAAAAAATCCATATAATGCACTAGATCCAGAGGCAAAGCAAGAGCACATGGCATTAAAAATTAAAATAAGTTCATGGTAGCAAAAGAAACAGAGAAAGGGGGGAGTTGGAAGGAAAGGAAAAAACAACAATCATTTCAATTTATGACAACAAGTTCCAAATTGACATGGCTTTTTGGGGATTTTGTAATTTAGATGATATTTATTGGGAATTTTCCCTCATTTATTCTCCATGAATCATAAAGTTATTATATTGTTTTATTTTTATCAAATAAAAACTATATTACTATTTATAATAATTGAAAAGTTACAACCAGAAATTCTAGAGTCTGAAGTAGTACATGAATCTAATGTGATAATTTTGGATATCAGATCATTATATCACAGTTTATATTAACAATGTCTAAAATGATGGTTGTAACTTTTCAATCATTACAAATGGTAATGTAATTTTTCTTTGATAAAAATAAAACAATATCATAACTTTATATTTTATGAAGAATAAATGAGGGAAAATTCTCAATAAATATCATCTAAATTTCAAAATCCCCAAAAAGTCATGTTAATTTGTCAAAATCACAATGGGGAAAGGTAGCAATTTGCAATATTAAAATGTTGGTTACTTTACAAGAGTGCCCATAATCTTTTGGTTTTTTAGAAGGAAAGCTAACCACCGGAGCTCCAACACTTTCTTTTTGGAAAAAAATGGAGCCAAGGTGGGAATGTGGGATTTGACTAATTAGTCAATTACAACTACAAAAAAAATCCATATAATGCACTGGATCAAGAGGCAAAGGAAGGGCACATGGCATTAACAATTAAAATAAAAACTATATTACTATTTATAATAATTGAAAAATTACAACCAAAAATTCTAGAGTCTGAAGTAGTACATGAATCTAATGTGATAATTTTGGATATCAGATCATTGTACCGCAGTTTATATTAACAGTGTCTAAAATGATGGTTGTAACTTTTCAATCATTATAAATCGTAATGTAATTTTTCTTTTGATAAAAATAAAACAATATGATAAATTTATTATTTATGAAGTATTAATGATGGAAAATTCCAAATAAATATTATCTAAATTTCAAAATCCCCAAAAAGTCATGTTAATTTGTCAAAATCACAATGGGGAGAGGTAGCAATTTGAAATATTAAAATGTTGGTTACTTTACAAGAGTGCCCATAATCTTTTGTTTTTTTAAAAGGAAAGCTAACCACCGGAGCTCCAACACTTTCTTTTTGGAAAAAAATCGAGCAAAGGTGGGAAATGAGGGATTTGACTAATTAGTCAATTACAGCTACAAAAAAATAATCCATATAATGCACTGGATCCAAAGGTAAAGCAAGAGCACATGGCATTAACAATTAAAATAAGTTCATGCTAGCAAAAGAAATAGAGAAAGGGGGGAGTTGGAACTAAGGGAAAAAAGAACAATCGTTTCAATTTATGCGAACAAGTTCCAAATTGACATGGCTTTTTGGGTTTTTGAAATTTAGATGATATTTATGGGGAAGTTTCCCTCATTTATTCATCATGAATCCTAAAGTTATTATATTGTTTTTATTTTTATCAAATAAAAACTATATTACTATTTATAATTATTGAAAAGTTAAAAAAAGAAAAAAAAAGAAAAAGTAGGAAAGATGAAAGGGAAAGAAGGAAAAAAGTAAGGAGGACAGAAAAAAGTAGGAAAGAAGAAAGAGGAAAAAAGTAGAAAATAGTAAGAAAGAGAAAACATATGTTTCAAATCGAGATTTTATAACCAAAATATCTTTTCAAAAAATTTTTTATGCTTGGACAACACCTAGATTTTGAGGTAAAACCAAAATTTTAAAATCAACCCTAGATTTGATGAAGACGAGGCAAACAAGCCCATAAATCACATTTAAAAATTTAAATTTTACCTCGAAATCTATAAAACTACTCTTCAAAATATATTTTTTAAAATCTAAATTTTATTTTAAAATCCGTAAAAATTATTTTTAAAATTAATTCCAAACTAGTTCTAAATCCAACATTAAACCTCTTTCTCCGGTTCTCCTTTTTCTTCTTTCTCCCAATGACGTGACCTTCCCCTTCAGGGTTGCTCTCACCACTCAACCCACCCTCCTCTTTTCTCTCTCCCACGTGACCTTCCTCCTCCTCTTTTCAAGACAGAAGGCTGACTATTCATTTAATGAGGTGTCTTCTCTATCAGCCTCCCTCCCGGGTTTCACGCGTTTTCAGCATCAGAGATGGACTTCTTTGAGTTTCTGAGAGCATGTTTGTCGGGGAATCACGATGAAATCAAGTTACATAAAATGTGCTCTATGTGGGCCCAATTGTTTAAACTTTTGATTATCTCAACGGCTCTATGTGGGCCCCAAACACTTGATTCGTTTCTCTGTTCCACTGATTTGTATCTTACCTCTTATGCCTCGTTTGGTACGCAGAATTGATTTTGATGGAAATGGAAATGGAAGTGGATATGGAAATGGATATGGAGATGGATATGGAAATGAAATTTAAAAGTACGTTTGGTATGTCATGGAAATGGAACCCAGTTTTTATTTGAAAAGGCCAAAATACCCTTTAAATTAAAAATTAAAAT